>JAQFYM010000069.1:0-134904 GCA_034694785.1 Agrenia bidenticulata
TTTTTTCATAAAAATCGCCCGAGCCGTTTTCCAGTTATTGAATTTTAAATACCCGGACAATGGCCTGAGACACCCTGCCTGTATGATCAATATCTTTCAGTACGTATTTGCCAATTTTTGACAGAAATAAATGTTTCAGCTAGGTGATGGATGGAAAATACTTTTCGGAACTTGTTCGATGAAGAGGCTTTTGAAAGCTGCAAAAGGCATTTGATTTTAGTTATTGAACTTGAGAAACTGGATTAACTATCACTTACGAATTCGTTCCATTTCTCATAGCTTCAAAAATCTAACCCAAGAGGTACTCATAATTATAGTTTAAGAAAAAAAAATCCAAGAAATCAAAATAAAATGGTTTTGGAAGGATTCGAAGTTCCATCGTGGTTTGGATGGTTAACAGGAGTACTTTTTATTCAAGTTCCATGGGGTGCTCCAGTTTTCAAATCTTATTGTAACCCAATAACTTTCTTGGTTTTTGGAATTAATATCTTTACGCAAGTTCTTTGGATAGATTTCTTTCTTCATTCACGGCAGCTGGAAAATGAGAAGTTCCTTAGGAAAATCCTTCTTCAAGGGTTCACAATCTTTGGTGTCCTTTTCAATGCTTTGGTCCGCATGTTTTTTTGTACTCAGGCTCGAAGCATTTGTGAGTTTCTAAATCAGCTAGAAAACTACCCCGTTTCAACTGTTCCTACAACTTTACAAAAAACTAGACGAATGTTTTCTCTACTTACCTGGGTTTCTTTATGCCTTCGTTTGGGAACGGGTGTATTTTTGGCTATTCAACTCTCCCAGCATATACCCGAAGAATCTTGGATTTCACCTCTAGGAAATTGGGGCTATTTATTTCTCATGGGGTCTTTCGGAGTGATTCCTATCGTCTCATCTTTTTATGTAGCATTTTCATTCATTGTCGTGACAGCTGTTTATCTATTATTTATTTTTGAAGACTATGGCCTCCAGATAGAAGAGACTATTAAGCATGCAAGGAAAGATTCCTTCCAACCGGTGCTGCAGACTCGGGTTCTCAAGCAAATGTTACAGGAAATTAAAATGGAGCCCAATTTAATAGATTTAATTCAGAAATTTGATGACATCCGAAGTCTCTTTAAGCTTTTTGACCGGATTGTTAGCCCTTTGCTGTTCTTCTTGATAGTTATGAGTGTTACGAGTCTTGTTCATGCTGCTAATTCTATCATAATTGAAGGTGGATCATCCTCTGGTTGGGCTGGGTTATTGTCGGATTGGTTTAATCTCATTTACCAAGTGGTGCAACTGTTTCTACTTCAGTTGGGGCAGGATCTGTACGACAGGGTATTTTTCAGATATTACTCATAACTGGATTATCTCATATTTTTAATGAACAATGATATTTTATCACTGCTTTATTTACTCCCACTATCAGATTGCAGAGAGGAAAGCCAAGCTTAACAAGATGGTGACGCTTATGCCGGCTTCTATTGCGAAATTGCAAATGTCAGATATCGTTGAATCCATTTCCATTTGGAATTGGAGAATGACAGCAGTAAGTGACTGAGATAATTTTAATTTAATCTGTTCAGGTAGCAGATCGGGAGAAAAATTCAATAAGATATAAAAGCCTACTATCAAAATTACTTATTGCAGTGGGGATTCTTTGTCGTGAACCGCGGTTTGATGTCTGGAGTCAGTAAAACACTAAATATGAATATGAATTCGGTTAAACAGAGATTAGTTACTTCAACAAGTTTTTGAATTTGGTTTTAAAGGTATTTTCAACTATTATGGCATACGTCGTGATTCTGTTCCAGCTCTACATGGAGCCTAAAGTCTAATTGGCATTGGATATACTCGTCTTAGTAAGACGTATGACGTTTTCTGTTTACTCAACTTTAAGTTTTATATTAAAATCATAGAACTTTTGTTAGTTACACATTATATGAACTACAATAAAATACTTGATCAAATAAGTTGCTGCAAATGTGCGATTTGATTCGATGCTAATACAATAAAATCTGAATCTTTCTAAGCAATTTTTTTTGAAGGACATTAATTAAAACTAAAAATGGCATTAAACTTTTCTCTTCCTTGAAATTTTATCTGGGAACGTTTTTATGATTGCAGAAGACTTCAATTCAATTTTTTTTTCTTCAATTTTTAACAAGTTTATTTGAAGATACAAATCCCAGATTGTAATCGCTTTACATTATTCAAGAGTATCTTTGTTTTACATAGAACCAAAAACAGTTTTGCCGTGCCGGTCAATTTTCTAAAAAACAATTTTTTGAATATTTTAAAAGTTATACTTCTCTACTAGCAACTAGTGCTCAGTTGATTTCAGTAACAACTTCTTTGAATAGAATGCTTCAATTTGCTAGAATTTAAATCTATGTGCTATTTGAAATCGTCGAAGGATCCAAGTCATTTGAAGACTGAGGTTTTTCATTTTTTTCTGCAATAGAGATGACCCTGGAGGCAGGAAATGATGCTTCTAAATCTTCTGTGTCTGGCTGAACAGCATCAGATGCGACTTCGTTAGTGTCCAATACATTGTTGCTTCTAAGAAATTCAGAGGATTCGCTAGGAATCTTTTCGTTTATGACGATATAAGTCACATCAGCGATAGGGGATGTCTGAGACATGTGAGGACTTATAGTTGTCGTCTCGATTTTCTTTATGAATGAAGGACCGGAACCTGAAAACACATGCATTTATAAAATAATAATATGTGATTCCTTTGATTGTAAAATGTAGAAATTTGAAGAAAATGCAGGACTATGTTGTATAATTTGATTGTATGATATTCACCTGAAAATCTGCTGATTACGTCGACAATTATTGCAAGCATTCCCAACATCCACAACATTTTGAGCAGAAGCAATTATATTTAACTTTACCGAGTTCGCTATAAAAGTGAAGGCAGTATCCACTTTAAAAAAATTGTTTTTATTATTACTTTCAAAACATACAATTATGAGTAAATAAATGCTTGCATATATATTTCTATGGTGAACGCAAACTCTCATGGAACGGGGTCAAAAAATTCTCAGAATTCTGTACAAAAAACATGAAACTTTAATTTGTTTACACTCTTCAAATTCTCGCATGAGCTATGAGCATGTTATGAGTGTTGGGTAAATGGATAGTTTGTTATCAAAGCTTTGCACCCAAACTGGCATTAAACTTAGAACCACCATACATCAAATAATTTATGAATAGATTTTTGGGTTTTGAAGGCGAATGTCACGATTGATCAAAGTCATAATTCTAAGATCTGAATGATCGATGTTGGTGGACATGAAGTCAAGTATAAATGCCTGTAAGAAACCAGTTAATAGATTATTGTGTCCTTATCAAAATGGTCTTGCAAGGTTTCTCGGGAGCCACCTACGTCGGGTGGTTGTTTGGAATATTTTTTATTTTAAGTCCTAAAGGAATTCCAGTCTTTGCACCCCGAAAAAGTATTTACACTGCTGGAGCAATAGCGATTTACGTAGTAATGACAGCGGTCTGGGTTGATTTTCATTGGAGGCATTTACAAGCTCTCCAACAGGACTCCGCAGTAGATAAGTTTCTTAGCTGTAGTCTTTTCTTTGGGGCTACTATATTCGACATTTATTTTCGGTCCTGTTTCTTTTTTCGAGCCAAAATTATAGCCAGATTCCTTAAATCTTTGGAAATGGATGTGCAGAAAATCCCATTGCTACAGATACCTTCTAGTGATAGAACAACTTGGAAATCATACAAAAGTTTAACTAAGTTTGTACAATTTTATCATTATTTTGGGGCCGTATTTACCGCAGTGTGGGTAGCCACGCTGCTGCCACCGGAGACAAAACTGTTTGGCTTGATAAGCAGAGAAATATATCCAGTAATTTTCCTGATCTTTGGCGCAGTTCCATTAGTTTCATCGTCCTTCGTGTCCTTTGCATTAGTCGTAGCGGGCACACTGCATATTTTATGGGTTTTTGAGGACTTAAACATTATGTTTGAGGACGAGATTACACTCCAGGAGCAACAAATGATGAATACGGTTAAAAAGGATTTGGGGGAAATTTACTCATTACCTTCTTCAAAGCAGGGGTGCAATGAAAAAATCTTGGCTAAATTCGAGCATCTAAAACAATTATGTTCTCAGTATGACAAAGTAGCTGGGCCTCTTCTTATGGGACTCCTTGTGCGTGCTGTATTTATTTTAATTAGTTCAGCCAACACTATGCTCTTGTACCATGGGACCACTGTTGATCAGCGACTGAAATTGTATCTGAATGTTTATCATTTTGCTACAGAATTCAGCCAGTTGATTCTATTGCAACTGGGGTATCTGGTTCATCGAAGGGTAAAATTGCATTCTATTTCTTAAATTATAATTTGAGTAGATGATTTTTAAAACTGCGCATCCTGCTGTGCCTACAGATTTCAGACAGGAAAGAAGAACTTCACAGGAAAGTCATACTTATGAATGACATTGGCATAAGAGATCAGATGAAGGAGGCGATTTCTGTGATTTCGAATTGGAATTGGTGCGTCTCAGGTGGACCAGGTTTCTTTGACATTGATCGTCCTCTTCTATCTGGGGTTAGTTAAGCGTCTTTTAAGACTTTGCTTCGGGCGTCCACTGTCACATAATAATTAAATGTGAATTTAGAAATGCGGTAGTTGACTTAATTTTCAAATTTTTCCTATTTTAGGTTCTTTCCAGTTTGATGACATATGTAACGATTTTGTTCCAATTGAACGTTGCTGATGAATCAAGCTCAATGGATGACAAAGATTTAGATACTGTATTAAGAAACGACACGTCATCATCAATGGAGTAACTCTACCTAAATTGATAACCAAATTCTTAATTTAAAAACCAACTCCAAGCAGCTACGAAAGGTCTGTTAAGTTTCACAAAATTTTGTGATTCCAGACAAAACGTTTGATCATTTCGCTACATTTAATAAACATCAATTAGATTTAATTAGAATCAACATTAAACAATGCATTGTCCTTAAGAATGTTTATACAAAATTTCTTCACTCTTAATTAAATTTTCTGGTGAACCCTCTACGGTCAGTGACCACTGTTCACCCTATGATTATTCCCCACGGGTCATTTCTTTCATCCGATTGAAACCCGATATCACAGTACCTTTTATATTGCAATCAAGTACCTGTAAAATCTCCGAGCTATGGGTGTTTTTTATTTATAGAAGCTTGCATGCAAAATAAAATTAGTTCATGGTTTATTTAAAATATTTTCGTCTTCATTCGTCATCTCAGCTTTCTCAGCTATATCTAAAGGTTCATCTAGCCTCGGCTTTCCAGGAAACCATCTCGGCACATATCCTATAGTTTGGAGTACTCTGGAATAACAACTGATATGAATTATTAATACATGTGGTAATTTCTGATTTACATTCCCTATTAACCAATATCATTGATTTGCAGTGCTGTCAGACACCTTATCTAGCATAACTCACGTTGCAGCTCTGTCTTTGGAAACAAGTATTGACTTAATATCAAGTCAGTAGGCCAGTTAGTAAACACGATTGATACTTTCAAGGGGTAGTAATCTCACAATAATGTCACTTTTAGTCCATGGGATGCATAAAACCTGCACTTATCATGCCCATGAAAAAAGATAACTAAAAGTAATATCCTTGTCTCCTGTCAATTACTCTTCCAAAATGAAGGATTGATACATTATCCTTTGCATCCCAATTCCGCAATTAAATGTAAAATATCAAAATAATTAAACACGTTAAAACCTTTTGCTTCCTCTTTTTCCTAAAATGCACTTAGGAGTTATAATAGTATTTTCAATAACCCTTTCAATATCCATATTTGTTTGCTCCATAATATTTTTAGTTGTAATTGAAGCTAAGAAAGTTAACGTTGAAAGTGAACATGGTGATGGATCTCTTAATGAAGATGAACCGAATTCGCGGTTTGGAATCATTCCCCCATCAGATAACGAAGACGACGTGTTTGATGGTCAAAACATTTCATTAAAATACTTTCAAAAAAGCAGAAGTTCGTTGACTGAACTGTACATGAAAAGCTTCTCATTTTCTGAGGCTTCACCCAATTCTCCAGTATTCACCATCTCACAGGATAAAAATATTTCGAGTGAAGCTCATTCACTGCAGACCTCAATCGTTTGAATTTGATGTCCTAGTCCTGTGACCTGTCGTTTGAGTCAAATGTACTGCAAATAAATGGTTTACAATTACCTGACCGTAAAGGGATTAAACTACTGGAACTCTTTAAAAACAAGACCATAACCAATTTTTGTCTCTTCCTGAAAGGTTCCAAACATCATATCCCACTATTCCAGATAATCAGTCCAGCATGATTATTTTCCAAATAGTAGTGGTTACAATCTATTGAAAAGTAATTTCTCACAACTGGCTAGGCCAGGTAAGTCTGATTTTTTGTAAATGATTTTCATATCTTGATGGATCCGATGGTGCTGAGACTAACAGTGAATACTTTCCGTATGTTTCCAATAGTAAAATAGAAGATTATACAACTGGTGAATCAAGAACATTAGGGGCTTGGTGGGGGACAAAGAATTGCCATTTGAATATAGAAGATCCACGGAAAAAAATCCCTCTGTAGCCCCGACTCAGCCTGGCTGCCGTATTCTAACCACTCGATAATTTTAAATACTAATTAAATAGCTGAATACCCTATTGTCTATAAAAGAAAGCAAGGTCCCTGAAAAAGTTTGAAAATTCTGCAAGGTTATCTGGTTTCTTACCAAACAAACAAATGTATTTAGTCGATTTCGAATTCAATTAGCGTTACCAAGAGCTTAGATTGCTGCACTTCTAATCGTTTAAACTTTTTTTAGTTCAAACTGTAAGGAATCAGTATTTTTTTATTTGCAATATTAATTCTAGGACTAAAATATAATAATATTAAATATAATAATCTCCCCCATTGCTAAAAAAATCTGCAAGACCCGACTGGGTTATCCATGAAGATAGTTGCTACGTATAATTTAATTTAATTTTCTACAAATGTTGCCATGGTATATTAGCTAGGGCGATAATGTCAGCCAGATAAGCGTTAATTAAAATTAACATGGGAAGAAACTTTTTCAGGGACCTTGCTTTCTTTTATAGACAATAGATATTCTTATCATTAAATTGATCAACTCAGAACATTGTTATAAATTATTTCTAATCCTCTCGCGCTGCAGATTCTATTATGAAAACTTATAAAATAAAATAAAACTTTCGTATCCATCTGCTATGTTATAATCCTAATGGATGAATTTGATACTATGTTTCGGCTCAGAGAATCGGATGATTTTTAGTAATACCTTAAGACAATTAATCTGCCTTTCAATCGTTGGTAGTTGACAAATTAGTAAAATAATGGGGATTGAAATTTCAAAAAAATTGAAACTTTATTATAATCATGTATATAGAACATAAATAAAACTGATACATACCAATATCAGCCATTTAAAATTATTTTAAGATGCTTATTGTTGCACGGGAATGCTTTTACGCTTTTGAATTCGACTTGGATTACGACACAGGAATTTATTATAGCAGTATACTAGAAATTCTGATATACTTCGTTAAGATGCAAAATTCTAGGACGAAAGTATTTCTAATTCTTGTTTCAAGTCTTTACCGCTGTCTCCCAGCGATTCACAAAACTCGATAGCTTCTTTCTGTAAACCGCATTCAAAAACAAACCTCGCAAAATCTAAACGTATTGCAAGTCGTATGTGCTCATTGATACCCAAAGATATATTCTGGTTTTCACAGAAATGCAAGAGGAGAAAGGACAAATGCCGTAACCTGGCTCCAAATAAAACTTCAATAGCTTTATCAAACTTTCCTACGTGAGCAAAGACTGAGGCCGCTTTAAAAGCACATTTCTTGGAATTCATAAACTGTGCATATTTGCAGAGCGAATCGTCCGAGTTTTTATCACTCAATGCAGTTTTACAAAGCAAAATGGCTTTACTCCATTCATTAGTAGATTCCACATACTTACACGCTTCATTATGCTTTTGGAGTAAGCAAAGTAGTTCTAAACCTATAAATCAAGATAAAATGTTCATCATTGATCTGCGGTATTTTATTTATTTTTAAAAAATTGATAAAATCTTTACCTCCATCTGTTTCACCACAGGCGATCAAGTTTGTAGCAACGATTTTCAATACTGCTTTAGATTGCTCAGGTAAGTTACTTGATCCTACAGCAACACATGCTTTGAGTCCGTTCATAACATAGCATTTCGAATCTGAAGGTTCGGTATCCAACAATATTTCCGCAGCTCGTTCCGATTCTCCTAATTAAGATTAAATCATTTAAATTTAAAAATTCAAGCTATTTACATCAACATTAAGTATGTTACAAACCGCTCCATAGCAGAACCTTTCCAACTTCTTCTCGTTTTCGATAATCGATTCCCCAAACACATTGTGCAGTTTTCACGAGAACTTCCTTATAAGTTTTGTTGTTACTGAAAATGTCGACACTATTGAACTTATCTTCATCTCCTTCATTGTTCCATTTTGACCAGATAATATTCCAAAACTTGTACTCTTCAAGGGATCCGAAATTTCTGGAGATTTTAATTAGGTCGAAAACATTTGTATTATTATCTCGACAAATAGATAAAATCGCGCTAGCTTTTTCGGTAGAGTTCATAAAGTAAGGGTACACTGGCCGAGATATTATTGGGAACCTGACAGCAACTCCTGGATCAACATTAAGGGACAGAAGTCGTATTCCATTTGTAACCTTAGGAATGTAGGCTACCAAGTCATTACAGACAGCGATGGATAAAGTCTTTAACTTTCCGGGATGCAGAGGTTTTATTTTTTTCATTGCAACAAAATCCCATAACACCAAGCTGTCAGAAAACTGTAAGACGTAGTCTCCATCCGCTCCTGCTGCTCTGGTTATACCAAGCAATGGTCCTCGGCCAACGGCTTGACTTGGTGACGCTGTCTTTTTTACTGTGTTATACATTACAACAACTCCATTACAGTCGACCCGAAAAACAAAAATTCCGTTTGAGAACAACGCCGCAGGGACACCAGCTACATGAGCAGTGTGTTCCAGTTTAACGCATGTAGCATTCAAGAACCGATTTCCTTCCACTCGAAATGTGAATAAAAAGCTTCCAAAGTCTGTCATGTAGAAGATTTCCTCCCTGAATAATATTTCATAATATTTAAAGACGTCATCCTTCACTAAAAAATCAACAGCAAGAAAATATTACTTTGTGTTTTCAACTGGTTGTCTCCAATGAATGCGAGTTATTGGTGGGAGTTTGTTGGGCAAAGTCTTAATCAACTGACGACGAGGCAAATCCCATAATTCGCAAGGAGCTGATCCATTCTGTACAAAATAAAACAAAACTTTTTATGTTTAAGAATCGTATACTAGTGTACTAGGATTTAAAAAAAATCGTATAGTATTAGTTTGATGACCTACCTTGTAAGTGATCACAAAGTATTGCCCCAAAGGCGACGCTCTTACTGCTTGAATATGGAAACTGTCGTCAGATTTCAAAGTTTTGCAAGCTCCTGTCCAAATCTCCGTAAGCATCAATTCACACTTAGGATTTGCAGAGAAACTTAGATTAGAATACGTTAAAATCTCAAAATCAGACACAAACTCAATACCACTGACTGGACTACTGGAATGTGTAGCAAATTTTTTCAAAGTTTTCAATCGGTTTTCCACTACTTTCAAGATAATGATAAATCCAAGATTGGTCCCTGCAATTAGAAGATCATTTCTGCTCTTGAGATACGTAAGCTGACCATTCGCATTAGTTATCCTTTTCAGCTTCATCTTTACGGCATTTGAGTCTGCTTTTAAAATCGGATTGATGAGGATTTTGAGTGAAATGTTTTTTCCTGGAGAGCTAGGTTGTTTTGTTGACTCCAGTACTTGGTTGACAGGATCTTCGAAGCCTAAATCCCGTATATAAGGTGTTGATGGGGTGGTTAGATGTTTTTTCAGTTCCACTGATGTCTTATCTTTTCTCGCACCCACGAGTTCGTACTTAAAAAGCCGTCCATCGTTTAAGTACATTATGATAGAATTTTCTTCAAAAGGACTTAAAATACACCCAAAAACTTCAGTCTTTTTGCCTGAAAACCTAGGATTTTCATTACAGCATATTGGCTCCAAAATCATGGAAATATTGTGCGTCCCCGTGATGGCATATTTCCTGAGGAATATCATTCCATTTTCGTGTAGAGAGATTAAACAGGACCTTTGCTTGGTTGGAATGACTTGGACAATGGGAGATCCTGATTTATCTAATGAGAGCGTATGAAGGACTACCATAAACTGAACGTTTATCAAATAAATGGCTTTCTCATTCGATACCACCAAAAAATCCTTCATACCAGCATGAAAAGAGATTGCACCCGAAGATTTCATTGAGCTGTGAGTGGGACTACTACTATAATCTGGCCCTACAATTATATCCGAAACTAATTTACGAATAGAAGTTGAAGACCCACTTTGCCTTTTCAATCGATCTTGATCTGAATTACTCATCATCGATGGTGACAAGTTCCCTCCACTAGTGCTCCTATTAATGCCACTTGCACTATTCCCAAAGTTGCTCGTCCCTGTAACCACACCTTTTCCATCCAATGGAATTCTTCCGTGGATAACTATCCGAGTGTCTTTGCCATAATCCCAGAAGTTGCAAACAGCAACAGAAGATATGGAATGAAAAACCGGATCCCAGGAGAGAAACGCAATGCAATTCGAGGCTTGATTGGCACAGTGAGGATCAGTAGAGAATCGTATGAAATGATCTCCAGACCCTATGTTTTCCCCTGATGGATAAATTATTGACACGTTTTGGAAGGAACAATGGGTATGGTCAAATATTGCCAACATGTTCCCACTGTACAGAATGTATACTTTCGTCCTCACCCACAAGTCCGCTCCGTTCGGGATCTGGACATCTAAGATTTGTCGGGATGGATCTGGATGGATCGACGAATAGACTGATTGACCATTTAAAGTGTCCCAAACTATGACTTGATTACTCGAGTCAATAGAAATCACATCTCGGTTCGATAACTTGGACTCCGCACTGGCAAACTGTCTTCCAGACGGGAGCCACAAGACGTGGGTCACATTGGACTTATGACCACTAAGCACTTGGACTACTTCAAGTGTTTCCGCATCTACTATGAAAACCTCGGATCCATTAGCAAGGGCTGCAAGCTTTTCATACGACCTACCACACGAGATCATATTTATTTATACAATTATAGGATCGCTTGCAAGATTAAAACTAGCTATCATTTCATGGAATAAACGCTTAAATTATTTTAATTTCCCTACCAATCAAAAGCACCCTTGTTATCTGATGATCCAATTCCGATCAAGGGAAGGGGTATGAATGTCTCTGTCCTTGTCATTTCGTATGCTTTGTTTTACACACTTCTGGGGAATTCTTTGAATATATAATTACTTAGAAACCCTTTACGCGTATGCATTAGGCTAAAACAGCTGATGAATAATGATGATTGACAGGTAGAAGTGGTTTTTATTCAGTTAAAACCAAAATCAGCAACTAAATGATTAGCTTGGCAGCACCATAAAAGAATGTCTCTTGTATAAATAAAGGAAACTCCGTACTTTGCCGCTGTCTGGCCCATCTGACAGATCGTCGAACCGAGAGGGATACTAAATGAAACTAAAAGTGAAGTCTATTTACATTAGAAATAAGAATTACAACTAAACCACTTTGACATTTTTATACAAAGTTTCGTTACAGTTTTTACATTTACTTTTGTCTCTCTCGTGTTTTAATTTTAATTGGATACATATTGTAGATTAAAGATCAATATTTTACTTTATAGTTGTTTGTGTTCAAAAAGTTTATAAAACTTGATAAAAATCCCTTATATTGGTGATAGGGAATTAAACGTGTAATGGGTTGACTTTAAAGAGTTTAAACAATTATTAATATTTACCTAACTAGCCAAACTACTGATTTTAAATCCGCTTGGTCATTACGAATTACGATTCCATTATATACACATCACACATTGAATTAGTTTATTCACAGTCCCACACGGAGTAAGATTTATTTTTTACATACAATTTCATTTTTTAAAGCTTTACAGAATTTACAGCATTTAGTCCCGGGAAGTCGTAATGAATATCATTTATGATACCCTTCGAACTAAATAGAATTCAATTTACCTGTGTGAACTAGTGGGAAGTAACACTTGATTTGATGAATACTCCATGAAATCGAAATCGACCTGAAAAGGTGAAAGGCAATTGTTATATTTTGTAAATATTTTTAATATTATTATTTTGCATAGGTAGTCTATAGCTTAAACTGGTCTAAAATAATAAGACTAACGATTACAGCATTCACTATTTCTTTTTTTTACTAAAAAGTAACTGACCGTTTTCGGTTGACTGTCCACAAACATTAAAAAAAACTGTGACTCGCTTGTAATTTGATGTATCAAAATAATATTTAATTTATTATCCTTGCCGTAATCACAACAGCAGCAGTCTCCACAATACTCAACCTTAAACAAATTCATGAGATTATAAGCTTAAATTTTTATTAACATGAAATTGTAGAATGAAATTGAAATTAGAGATTAGAGGTGAATAGCATAAGTCAGAAGAAGGACGGAACTTAATACCGTATCATCTCAAACCAAGGTCAGCGTACGCTGGTATACTAAAATTATCACATCTCTTAGACTGTCCCCAACACAGGTATTTAATTTACATTGTCAAATTAGCTCATATGTAAATTTCCTCTTTCAGCTGCTCTCCTAACATCAACTACGAGTAGTAGGCGTCTCATCACATGTACAGACTTCTCGTAACATTACCAAAATATAGTTTTCACTCTCTCCAAACCCTCTCTGACAGTTGGTGACATGGTGACAATCTCAAGACGACAATACAAACCAGAAGAAAAAACAATATTTTGAATCCGAAATGAATTCACCATTAACTAATGGGAATAATAACAGACGAGAAGAGACGAATGTAGAGAGTACTAACGGAGACCGTGGAATCTCAAATCAGATAACAAGAAATGAAATGAGAACTACTGAGATCTTGGAAAATGAGATACCAGTTAAAGTCCCTATCGTTGGTTTCGAGACTATGGAAGAAAGAGCTAAGTTTACGGTAATTAAACAAAACAGTTAAGCCGTTGTAAATTTTATGATTAAAGGATTTTGTGTACTGATCTTGATACATTCTACAGGTTTTCAAACTTCGAGTGGAAAATGAAAAATTGGATGAAAATTGGCTGGTTTTCAGACGATATACAGATTTTGTAAGACTTCACTCCAAGGTAATTTTAGTTTTAGTAATAAATTCATTGTACGTGCTAAAAGTTTGTGAAAATGGTTTAAATTTATTTTTAATTGTTTAGCTAAAAGACGAAGTTCCAAATCTCCAAATACCTCTTCCTCCGAAGAGATGGTTGAGAGACAACTTTGAAACGACATTTTTGGAAGAAAGAATGAAGGGACTTCAAGCGTTTGTTGATTCAATCCTTGTGCAGCCGCATTTAGCTGAATTACCCACAGTACGGAAATTCTTCTGTCTGGATGAGCCTCCGGTATATTCTGATATTGCTGAAGAATCCAAGGTACTAACGTGAATTCGATTAAATATGGAATGTTTGATTTAATTTTTACCATTTTATATGCATAATAGTCATGGTACGGAGCTATGGAGGACAGTGCTATAATGCTGAAACATAAGCTTAATGAGAAGGATAGAGAAATTGAATTACTGCTGGCAGAAAATGCACTAGTTACTATACAGAGAGACAATCTTCTTAGAATTGCGAAGTAAGCCTAAGAAAAATTATTTTTAACCTAAGGTTGGAGGTTAATTTGTATTAATCTTCCATTCATTTTATTTTAGGAATTGTCGTCATTGTGTGCACAAACAATCGGCTCTAAGTCCCCGATCAATGAGAAACTCCAACGCGTCCAATCCTATTTCCTCTCCTGCTGGAGCACAAGGTTCAAGCAGCTCATCTTCAGATCATGGTAGCCTTAGTCCACGCAGAACACTCCCGTCCGAAGAACCTCATGAATCGACATTGCTAATAAAAACTATAAGCAGCTGCAGAACAAGTAACAGTAGCTCTATACCACCACCAGAAAACGATCGATTACAAATTAAAAATGAAAATTCAGAAGATAGTCTTTCCGCTAAGGTAAATACCGGTGAAAATTCCTAAAACCCTCTAATGAATACATAAGACCGGTGAAAAAAGTAATGAGGAATACCTTAAGGGAAATTATGCTCTGTCAGAACATTTATCTACTAATGATAAAAAGTAAACGTTATAATCTGCTACTATAATCTACTACTAGTATACTACAGGAAACGAGTTCAACACAGAAGTTAATTTAGTCTCAGTGAACGAATTTTTTGTACTACCACTTAACTTTCGCGTTTTGTACTATCAGTAAATGACCAGCAGAAAGAAATTAATTAGGCAAGTACGAAGGAGCGAAATGGATGTCTTTCTTAGAATGTAATCCGTCTTGCACAAATATTAGTAGGTATAAAACCAGCAGAAAGAGTTAGTATGAAAAATCAAAGATCTGGTCTGATTTCGAAGATAAAGTACTTTCAACTTGTTGCAGCACAAAACAATGCTCCTGTCATCAATAAGAAGGCTTGTCGCCAATCCAGTTAAATAATTTATTGTGCCTTTTTCTTATTTATATGATCCGGGTAATCGAACCAGTTACCATCGGTTATTTAATATCAATAATTTTTTATTGTTGAAGAAACTAAATCTTATTACCATGTACAAATTGGTCGACTTCGTTTGGTCTCGTATGTGCAGTTTTTGTAGGTTTACGAATATAAAAATCTATAGTTTAACTTCTAGTTTTAGTTGATTATGATTAGTTATAACCCAGTTGCTTAGACTAAAGGTTTAGAGGTATTAGAGCCTGGAGTGCTAATAATGTTATCTATCTAAAAAAAACAATAACGTCTCCCATCTAACTTTTATTCAGGTTCAAAATTGAATTTTATTTCATTATTTATTATTAAACGATTTCAAGGCTAGGAATTTTGTAGTTTGGATTTTTTTCTGAGATTATTACTTTGGGTATTACAACAAGGACCTGGTGTGACTTGGCCATAATTAATTACGTCGTACAAATAAGTGATTACTTCTTGCCGCTTGCAGCACAATGCAATCATGATTTGATTTGAACCAAGTATTATTAATGTGTTACGGTAGTGCAAATAAGCATTATCTTGCTATCACATTGCTCTTGTTAACAGTAATCTTATGTGTAGATACAATTATTTTGAATGTATTTATTGGAAAGCTAAAAAATGGTTTTCAGTGGGGCTGATTGTTTGTGTTTGTGTTGTTGGTTTTGAATGAAACCAAGCTGGGCTACGGAAACGAAAGTTTGGCATTCTTGGTGATATTAGGCAGTTTCATAGCTTGTAATTGAATGTCTTCGGCCGGAAATCAACGCTTCATTGCCACTTTTGACAATCGACCTAATGCCAATTATAACAATGAAAGGGGTTCAAAGACTCAAAATGATAAACAGAAATATGCACTTTGTATTATAATTCTTGAATTCTTGTATCGATTATTAGTTTTAAGAGAGTAATAGGCAAAAAAGTATTTTGTTTTTTTGATTCGTATTAAATCTTCAAATATACGATCAATGATCATATGCAAACGGTAAGAAGGAACTGAAGAGTAAATAACGCCTTTAAAATGCAACCATGGTCATTGTTAAATTTACTTAACATAATATTGGTATTTAAATTAAATGTTTTGTGTTGCTCTTGTAAGTAAATTGGTCTTCCAACACTTCCAAAACGTGGGTCAAATGAGTCTTCCTGAATATTTGATATTTGATACGTAATTAATTATAAAATCAGGATTAATTTCATATGAATACAAAAAAGCTTGCAGCATTGAGAGGCTTTATTCAGATATGAAATAAATACATCAAAAATGGACAAGTACTCGAGCATATATTTTTCCATGAAAATGAAAACTTAAATGTCAGGGCACATTCACATTGGAGAGGAAGATTACCCGGATTCAACAGTACATAAACACGGGAAGTATTAAGAGTTAACTGAGGGGAACTTTGGACGTGGGAGTGCATGCGGATCGGATCAATGATGCTGGTGGCCATGATTCGTATTGGTTCTAAAAGTCGATACTTGTTGATGAAAAAAGTTTGTTCAAACTTTGAGGAGGATTTGTAATTAAAAAATAGATTCCAGAAATCGGCTAATTGAACGACGACAAAATAGTTACTTACAGCCTACAAATGAAAGGAAAAAAAGAAACATCCTTGATTCTCTGACATTGTTTATTTTGGTACATACTTGCGTTTCGTGATGAAACCTTATTTGCTTTCACCTAAAGCTGGTTTCTTAGTATTCCTAATAGATTCTGAAATCGTGCCATAGTTAGAATTTAAACTTCAGTATTACGTGATTAGCTAAAGTGAAACTAGGTGGAAAACTTTGTTTTGAAACATCATCCTTTTAGCAATGAAGCAGTTTGTTCCATTTCCAAAATGGTATGTCAATAAAACATTTCCAATTTACTCAATTAGGACCGGTGGATTTCTTCATTCCCCATTCGTAGATAAACGACTACATTGCCTAGTCTTCGATGTCTCAATCGATGAAATTCCCAAATGGAAATTGACAGTTTAATTAAGGAGTAGAATGATATTCGAGAGTATCAGAAAGATTTACATGAATTAGAACATTAGTATTTTATCGACTTGACTATTCAAATACTTTACTCAATATGGTAAAAGTGATAAAGTCCTACAGACGATAAGTTTAGTTTGTTGAGAGATTGCTCGGTTGGTGAATGGTATTATTTGATATATTTTATGGTATATACTAATTTAAAATCGTTGATAAAAACTCGACTAAACTAAATAATATCATATTCTCATGTTTTGTGTGTTGCAACTGTTGCAAGTACCAAGCTTAAGCTCATGGTCTTATACTCTGACAATGCAATGTCTGCCTCGCATTTTAAATTACCTGGTAATAAAGTGGAGTCCACATGTATTTGGTTTACCAATTTGGTTAGAATGAAAAAGCTTCCCTGACGAACGTTTAAAGTACTGCCCTGGCTTCTCCGAGCCGGACTGATTTGAAACCCATGGACAGGGTATTTTAGTCCAAATCTCGTCTCTAAATGAGGACAAACGAATAGATCCGATTCCTACACGCGCTTGCGTTCCGATTTTTCTGAGTCAGAATGGCCAAATTTCGCAATCCAGTTGAGAGGATATGCAAAAGCCGCTGGGAAAAAGTAGTTTCATCCAGCCATGCCTGTACAATCTCGCTGCGTGCACATCTTTACTATATCGGAGAAGACTGCAATGTGAAACGAAGTTTCATCACAATTTCGGGTTGTGTATTCCGGGTTTTCAGTTTGTTAAAAAAGTATGTGCATTCTCCGTGTCGTGTCTAACTACAGTATAGAAAACATATGGGAATAGTAGCAAAGGACAACTGAGAAATTATACACAATTCATGGACCTCTCTGCCACCCTTTAAGAAACTACCCACCTTGTATACTGAACCGTAAAATATATTTGTGAGCATAACCAAGCCGAACTATCATCAGTCTTAGCTTGTCTTCTGAGTGCTAACCATCCTTCAATTGCGGTTTTCATAATCTACTAATTATTGCTTAATACAAAGCTGTATAGGACCTTCATTCGTTAAATTCATATATTATTGTATAATAGCGAGAATCCATTTAGAACTATTGAGAGTTCGATATAAACGGCAGTCTATCTTGCAAATCTATTAATTTTCACCAGAATCTTAAGCTCAGAATTAGGATTTTGTATAACCTGTACCTAACTAGGGATAAAATTACCTGTTGTAGGAAAATTTAATCTTGCACGTGGAAAATCTACTGGTAAAAGAATAATCGCCTATATTCTACCTGACAATAGCCAATTACCTGAATTACTACCTTTACTTCGTATTTGAGCTTCTGAGAGAAAGGAGACGTGAGACTTTGTCAAAAATATTCTAAAGAAATTTAATATTTTTGTATATACACTCATTGACTTTGATAAGCCACTGTGAGGAACAAATGTGTTCTGCATAGTTCTGTTCGGAAGGTCATGAAAGTCTATTGTCAAAAAATAAATAATCGACGAGCACAAGGAAAGAAATGGTTCACCATGAATGCAGCAACAAAGGTGAGAAAGCATGCTTTCTATTAATTGTTTCTGAAATTATAAAAAAGGCACATTATGAATTTGCATATCATTGTTGAATATATTATCACCTAAAAAATTTGAATGCATTCTACAATTTGTGTATCAATGCAAAAGAATACAAATGAATTACAAAGTTTTAAATGAACTATCATTTTTCCAATCAACTGAAAAAATCTGAGTCTTTAGATGATCCCTGAAAACAGCACGTAAGACCAAAACCGTTGGAGTACATATTTTCGTTTTTTATGTCACTTTTGAAGCCACGAGGTGCTAAATTTAGCTCACATCATATAACTACATAATACTAACGCTGACATCAGTCTTAAAGATACTTGAAGCATCGTGTGTGCGATTGACGAAGTCACGAGACATTTATAGGACCCATTGCATTTCAAATCACAAACTGTCCTTTCATCGTAGTTTCAAATAGGGGAGATTTTCAATGAAGCTTAGAAGTGACGAAAGTCTTTCCAATATATTTTTCAAGAAATTCTACCTAAAAAAATACTCGGCATTTGATGATACAACTCTCTATTATTTCATGTTTAGATTAATCGATTGATATCATGTTTATCAAATATAATTTTTCAAGTAAGTCAGGAGTGTTTCTAACCCACAATATTTACTCGTAGACAAAGCAATAGAAATAATGGGATCGAAAAAATCTCTATTAGTATAAATGGTCGTTTGATTAATGATTTTTAGATAATGAAAATTAGAAAAGCCATTGAAATATTTGCAGTAAAGATTTCATGACATATGGTAGACTGTTTGAAGACATTTTAAATATGCCTAATATGTTGCTGTTACAAGTAGTCATGATGTCATAAACATTCTTCAACTTCATTGAGAGCCAGATGCTAACCCTAAAGTGATTGAAGGTTTCAGTAGGACTTATTTAATCACCACTCAGTTTCCGCAACTTTTCAGTCCACTAATCTAAAGAATTTCAAAACTGTATAAATAGAGGGAAAACTTTTGCACCTTATATTTAGAATAGTGAAACTCTTATTCGCATATTAAATGTTAAAAAACATGATCATGAGGCGGTTTTTACTAAATGCATCCATGGGAATATGTTTAAAATTTTCATTTTAATCATTCTGTGTAAATCATTTGCAAATTGCATGCCGAGCGATTCCAAGTTCCCATTATCCTGAGGGATATTACAACCTAGCTTTCTGAATGAACAAAGCGTTCCTATTAAATGCCTCTCAATATAAAATGTTTCACCGTAAATCGTTGTATTTTAAATAGCTTGGCTCAAGCAGAGAAAAATATTCAAAATTTCTTTCTATTTATTGCTATTTTAACGCTTTCAAATACTGTCTTGCTCCTGTTCTTAAAAGAAAATTAACAAGTACCTCATGGGCTATATTGTATGGATTGATATAAGAAAAATGCACAACAAACGCAAAAGTTTTAAAAATCAATTCTTACAGGAAATTATTATCTCATATTTTAGATCAAAGCCAAGGAATGTTTTCACTCCATAATGCATAAATAAATATTGAATAAGCTTTGACAAAACTCCCTACTTAATACCATCACAAATTATAAAATCTAGGCTCAAGATGAACCTTGGTATAGAGTTCCACGATGCCTGAGCTCTTGAATTTAGTGTGTACAACTATAGGACTACCTAGACTCGAGTATTCATTGAGTAAATCGGGTCTTGTGACTTGGGATGACGTATGCTTATGCCTAAGTAAGCTCGTGGAAATGCAACTTTCCAGTTAGCTATTGATTTTTAAAGGTTGAGAGTTGAAATATCTTCTCATAAGAAGCTAAAAAAATATTCCTTCAAATATTTCCACAGTACAAAATGTAACCATATTTGATATTGAAGACTTCAGAACAGTGCTGCTTATATAGAATAGAAGGGAGCAAGGAAAAGTTAAATTTGCAAAATAGAAAAATAAGTAACATCACACACACATCACACCGCAGTAATGTAATGTAATGTAGCTAAATAAAAAAAAACAGTGTCACAGAAATATTTATCCCTCAAAATAGTTGAATCATGCATTGAATGAGCAGGTATCAACTCTATTTTCATTAAAATGCAGAAACTACGTGTTAAAGAATTGATGAGATTAATTCTGCATTTCATCGGAAGTTAAAAAATCATGACTTTGTTTAGAGTAACTATCACAATTAATTATTAAGTATACGTATAAGGATAATACATTAATAGAATATCCTAATATCATCATGTCGTCCGTACCTCCGTTGGCTAAAAATCTTCCACTTGCACTTGTGGCCACTGTACGAAGTTTAACGAAGCTGACTATGACACTGTATTAAGTAACGATGTAATGAGACTTTGGAACAATGCCAAGAAGTTGTTGAAACAAAAACTGTATCGAGCAAATTCAAATAAAGGACAACTTGTTACTAGTATTTGAATCGGAGCTTAGATGTACAAGTTTTGAAAAATCCCTTTCCCTGTGATGAAAAATGTACAAAATACAATCCTATTACAAAAATTGGTTTTAATCTCACAAACGGTCTAAAGTAACCAGTAATAATATACAAAGATATATTAGCACTATTCGAGCATCCTCAGTAGTTTAGCAGTGGTTAAAAATTAACTAGAGAAGTGCTTTCTCCTCTTTGGCTGACTGGATTGAACATTATGGATTATGGGCGTGTCAAAAAAAGCAAAGAAAATAGTTAGACAAAAATTCAACAAATCCTTGAACATTTATTCCAAATAAAAACTTGAATTATTGAATCTGGCAAAATCATACACTGGCAGTATTAAGTTCGTACCCAATTTACTAACCTTAATGTTAGATCCTACGTCTACCCCCTTTTATATCCAAAGGCAATTCTATGCAAATTATTTAAAAGTTGAATTTCATAACCCAAACGTATGATCCTCGTAAAGCTTTAAGACCAAATTCAATGCAAGTTTTTGAAAATTCTCAATCGGAATCATCTGTTTGAACTAGGCTACGTTTTTAGATTAACAATCGGAAGTTCTGTTTACAACTGGAAACTTGATACCATCTTATTTTCATAGAATTTATGGATACCTAAATTGATTTATTTAATCTGTAATTTCGTCATGGGGTAGAAGAACAAAATAGCTATTATATTAAATGCACCACGTATACCTTAATAAAGTCCCCTTCCAAACATTACAGCTAAATTTTAGATTTGATTAATTTGCTCATTGTAAGAATTCGACTCTTATCAATTCCGAAAAGTAATTTAGGATGATCTTATTTTAGCATAACACTTCTCTAGAAATACCTTACTGACTATTTAAATAAATATCAGAGTCTGAGGAAAGGAATTTGTTTTCTTTCGTTCATCTCGAATTACAAAGTCAAAGTCTGATGTCAACAATTCCAAAAACTAAATTACTCGGGCTATATCCTACCATTAAGAATCATATGTTTAAACATGATGCCTTTTAACGGAGACATTAGCTAACAATAGTCATGTTCAACTATTAAGCACAGCCATTTATCTAAAATGGTTCATTCACCTCAGAAATTCCATGCATTTGGTTTCAAAGTGACACCTAATCATATTCCATGAAGCAAAGTACACAGGATCGCATGGCAATTCAAATTGATGTTTGAAAGTTGAAACCAATATGCCCGTTCGGAATGGCCACGTCATCTTCTTATTGTTTTACTTAAACAATCCAATCACAAATGCAACACACGGTATGCAGACTTCTGAGAATCCATTTTATTTATTAATCAAGTTTTTAGAATGTAAAGTGTTTATGGAAGGAATTTTATTTACAATAATAAGCATAAAACAATTAGCTTTCACCACGAATTAAAGCTAGAGACTTAGTCTTGAACCTATTTGGAAATAGGTCCAAGAAATTTCGATAGATAATTTTTCTAACCTCGATGATAAATTTTCTGGAAAAAAACTGAAAGTTTTAATTTAAATGTTTTCGGATTTAAATGTATTATGGTCCGTTAGCTTGTTTCATACTGACGCATAAATAATTTCATTGACAGAATTTTCTAGTGCTCATACGTTTTAATTTTGATGGATTTTAATTTTATCAGAAACTAGAAGTTTAGAAGCAAAGGAAATAATAAACAAGAGTTCAAACTAATACTCGCACACTACAGTTATTGAACTTTCGACTTAATGTTACGAAACTGTTATTTATTTTGTCTTGAAATTTGCAAGACAGTTTAAAGCGGTGCATTATTTTCTCAAATTATTCGGACCTGTTGCATTCTATAATAACACGCACCAATTCCACAACAAATGTAGGATAAAAAAAGCTTTGAACAATAACTTTGATATTTATTAGAAATTTGAGTTATACACCTTTGTGAGTATTTAGGGATCAGTCTCGTACCTTTTTACAACGGCAACAGAGTAGTAGCAAGCAGTTGTCAAGTTCCGTCCTTGAAGTTGCTGATCTTCTTTTTCCAATCTTTTTTTATAGGTCAAACTGCGCGACGTATATTTAAATATAAGCTACGTTCCAGTTAATTCATACTTTTTCAAGTACGACTTGGAAAAAAAATCTTCAACAAGTCGTAGAAATATGTGCATTTCGTATGCGCTTAACATGGAGTTTACACTACAGCAAAATACAGGTTGTTGAATTTCGTAATTTACTTCTTCTTTAAAACTTCACCAGGCATATTTTTAGAATTGAATTTCAGTGTAATTTACATTATGTATCTAATAAATAATATATATAGTGAAAGTTTAGGCCATACTTCAAACTGCTCAATTAATCTCAATTTTCTCAATTATCTCAATTTTGTAAGGTTTTAAAACGGTTAAAAAGAGACATTCCATCGAGCTGAACATTAACTCAAGAAATGAAACTATGAAACGTATATCTCAGGATTTCAATGGGAAATTTAAATTTATGTTAATTTTCCTAGTACAAAGGAATGCTCAGATGGTAAAATAGGTGACTAAGGGAGATAGTAAAATTATTGGTTTGATTGACTAAGGTCTAAGGTGTTGTGCTCTGGTATTCAACTGAAAATAAAATTTTGACAAATTGTAGCTCATACATGAGATATGAGAGTTTTATAACTGCGTATCATAAGGTTTTAGTCTCAATAGTGAATAGGTATTTTTTATTCCACTGTTTTGTCCTCGGGATGTCGGCATCACACTTTTATATCAATTGATAATCAAGACTTTTCCACTGTTTCCCTTCTCTTCCTCTCTCCTACTGCTCCGGTCTAAATTTAACAAAATCTGGGATCACCGAAAAGTTTACAATCTACCTAAAGTCTATAATGGGCGGATGTCGTCCGACGTATCTCTATACAACAAAACAAAGGGGGGGAGGATGACACTTTTAATCCATACATTTTCTCACACATTCCTCGTTAAAATGCTTTAAGAAATGACGTTCAATTCCAAAATTTACATGTGACAGCAGTGAAATTTGTAATCCAGCCAAAATAGCTCAAAATCCCTGCTCTCCTGGCCTATATAATTAAAACAAAGGGTAATTAAACTGACGATAGGAATTTTTGAGTATTCCTCTGTTTGATCTGCAATAAAATACAGATGCATTAATGCCTTGCTGTCCCTAATCGAAAGTTTATGACTGACACTTGGCTAAAGATTTAGTTCGTGTGAAGGTTCAGGTTCAGTGCTTCTAAAATTATCACCAGTTATAGCTTTTCAACAACTACGAATATCATCGTTTTTGGCAACATATAGAGCAAGTTTATTGAGCAAATGGCAGAAAAATATTAGGTTATCGGGTTTAAACTATTATACCTTAATGCAGTACCAATTGCTTAATAGACTTAATATGAACTCACGAAGCTCCAAACATGACCGTGAGATGAATTGGAACGCCAATGCGATGATGCTCTTTCGTTCGTACCTATGGAGCGTTTTAGGACTCTTGTGTATGTGATGTACGAAGATATTTACGCTACCGATTTTCCTATCTGTACGCTTCTGCTAAGTACACAGACTCTTGGCAACTTTCAACCTTTTCTAACCGTATCTTTCATGTAGTTTTTTGCAGTTTTAGCCCAGAGATCCGTTTCCATTAGTTAGTCTAGATTCAAAGGTCTCAGTGGTAACACAATTAGTGCTCGCAATATTTAAGAGTTTATGTGATCTACGCTTTGAAATATCTTACGAGTAAAATATTGTGCAAGTTTTATCGACTTATCAGTCTCATTTAATGGTATTATTTTGCTATGAAGCTAAGACGAAATTAGAAATCATTTTATCTTTTCTGGAGGGACCGTGCAACGCGCAGTATTATAAGCGTTAATCGTAATTATTTTCTACTTAATACGATAAAACTGAAAATACCGTGGATTTTTAAAATCAATTATTTGACATTTCCCTGACTCCAATAATTACAATTTTATTGATGAAGTGCAGAGGAATTCTTGAATCCATTTTTCTATTCCCTGGTTTCCTACAAAATAATGGGGAAGCTAGTAAATCAGAAAACAATGAGAATGACTACTATCCTAAAATGGAATACTTTGCCCCAAGGAGAGGTACATATTGTTTTTTTTTGCAGCAGTAGACACGAACCTAATTATGTTGGAATTCCGAAAATTAAGTTATGGGTACTACGATATATATGCACTGTAAATAAAATTTAAAATCCATCATGAATATTTTGCCATTGTAAGTTTGTATCTGTAAACTCCATATATGGCACATGGAAGTTAAGCATTTTCTTTGATGCGGATGCTTGCTTTACAGAATATCCAGGTAGTTCAATCATATTAATTTTAACCTATTGACGTAAGCCAAACTGCATTGAAACTTGGCATAACTCCCGAATTAGGAACTTCAAATTTATGACTAATCTTGGAGCAAAGGTTGACAGTCTACAACAACGTCCCCGCGTGTTCCATCCCACCTACATCATATATCTTATGCTCAACTTTTATAGAATTAGCCTTGAATAAACTTGGTATTTTCTAACTACTAAATAAAAACTAAGACAAGAAAAAAGTTGTTGTGTCTAGCATTTATCTTAAGGTTAGGATATCTATAGTTTTACAATCTTAAGTAGTATTTTATTTCAGATAGAATCTCATTTCACATATATTTTAATAATGCATTGAATTTTCGAGATATCCTCATTAACTTTATTTATTTCTATAACCAGTAAAGTTTTCCTGTCAAAAGTGAAATTGATCAAATGAGCTATTCAGCTTTCCAATCAGTCCGGTACAAATTAATTTTACTATATTTTTCGTCTCTTTTCCTACAATGTTTTCCTAGGTAGGAGAAGAGACGAAAGGGTCTATGATCCTACTCATGATATTTCGATGTTTTATAACATGAGTAAGATAGCCTAAGTAAAGAGAATCGAGAAAGTAGAGACTGGGCTATATTTCACCTGTAAAGAATATAAAAGAACGCTTTCTTTTGAAATAGGGAACAACAACGTCTCAAGAAAAAGAAACAGCAGCACATCATTGGAAACGCTTCATGACCAAAAGAACATGCCAAATGGCAATGGACACCACATGGAGGGGGGGACGATCGCAATACCTACTGACTCTGTTAACCTCAAGAGACGGGTGGGACTCCTCAGTGGGGTGGCTCTAATCGTCGGCACCATGATTGGTATTAACAGTTTATTACAAGAAATAACTACGTACTTAGTACATACACCAGAAAAGCTTGCATCCTCAATTTAATTATGAATATCAAGTTCATAAAATTTCATATGAAATTCCCATAAATGTTGTGTTTACTGCACAGGGTCGGGAATATTTGTATCTCCGGCGGATGTGCTCCTCAGAACTGGATCAGTTGGAACGTTTCTAATGGTGTGGCTTGGAGGGGGGATTATATCGTTGCTTGGTAAGTCAGGATTTTTTCATTTTCAAAATTTCTATTGAATTACTGCAACCCACTGAAGCCAACGGCATTGACAAGAGAGGAATATGATTGCCGGTCAATCATTCAATTTCAAACAAACAATTAACACGGTCTAGTATGTTGCTGAATTTGATCAAAGGAAGCTGCATCTCTGTTTCATGCTCCAGCATAATGCATCTGGTCATGTGAAATTACTTTATATGTTGATCGTTGCTGATTGAAGATAGAACTCATTAGGATATGCAACTTTGTGAGATATAATTAGGAGGATGGTTTGTCATGACGTAAATTACTTAACAGGTGCACTAGCGTATGCAGAGCTAGGCACGATGAACAATAGTGCCGGAGCAGAGTATGCTTACTACTTGGACGCATTTGGAACAATTCCGGCTTTCTTGTTCTCATGGGTATCGACCTTGGTACTGAAGCCTTCACAATTGGCAATCATATGTCTGACTTTTGCCCAATATTTTGTCGAGGCTTTCATCGATTTCCAAGCTCCAGTCGTGTCAACCAAAATCGTGTGTATATCTCTTATTGGTGAGTTCCTCATGAATATACAGTTACCAGATTTCATATATTTATTTAAAAAATTTAAAATCCCATTAATTCTGCAGCTCTTCTCCTCTACATCAATTGCTACAGTGTGAACCTTGCCACGGGAGTACAAAATGTCTTCACTGCTGCAAAGCTTGTGGCAATTGGAATCATTTGCATGGGGGGAGCCTACAAGTTTTCTACTGGAGAACGCGCTACAAAAGATTTCGGATTTTCTGGTACTGAGACAAGTTATGGGATCCTAGCCATGGCTTTCTACAGTGCGTCCTGGTAAGTTGAGATACAGACTGAAATTGCTACTTGTAAAATAGACTTTTCAATTGTAATCTAATTGGTCCTTTAACTTTTTTCAGGAGCTTCGACGGATGGTGAGTTACTGATCCTTAACCTTGGGTAGAATTGACTCTTGTTTTTCTTTAGTGAATGACGTTTCACGCTGTGGTTTTATAAATCAGGAACAACTTGAACTATGCGGCGGAAGAGATCAAGCATCCCGACAAGTATGATGTCATAGTAAAACCTATATAGTTAAGACTTAAGTACCTTTGGAGTACATATTATCTCTAATCACAGAAATCTACCCCGATCTATCATGTTGGCAATTCCGTTAGTGACCGTTTGCTACATTTTTATCAATGTGGCATACTTCTTTGTGATGACTCCACAGGAAATCATTGACTCTCCGGCTGTTGCAGTGGTAACTATTTCATTTACTGCATCCTTCTTTACATTCACCAGGACTATTTACCAAACTTTAGCTAAGTCAAATCTGTGGTCTAAATTCCATGTCCCTTTTGCCCCCGACAGACTTTCGCTAGTAAAATTATGGGGGACTGGGAAGGTGCCTACTACCTTCGTTGGGTGATTCCTCTGTGTGTCGCTATTTCAACTTTTGGTGCAGCAAATGGAACTTTGTTTGTAGCTGGCAGGTAAGACATGCGGGGAAAACCCTCATACCCGTTGAAAATATTTACAGGATATATGATTCCGTTAATGGTTTGAATACCCGATTTCAAATCAATGTTTAATGTGTTGCGACTGTCACACAGGTCTATAATGGTAAAACGGGTAGTTGTTAAAAGTTGTTGAAAGAAAAGAAAGTACACAATAGTATTTATTTGTTTATTGAATTGGACAGTTATGAAATCCACGTATAGGTTATTTTGCTTAAAATAGATATAAGATTATTCAAAATTCTTGCCTCAGGTTGTGTTTTGCAACCAGTCGAGAAGGACAGTTCTCCGAAGTACTCTCCTTCATCCACGTCCGACGATTCACTCCAGTTCCGGCACTGATCTTTCACGTAAGTTAATTGCTGCGGGGGAGCGGAGTTTAGATCTATGTTTTTATATTAATGAATTTTCAGGCGCTGATTGCAGCAGTTATGGTGATATTTGGGGACATTGGATCTCTCATTGATTTCTTCAGCTTCACTGCTTGGATTTTCTACGGCGGTGCTATGTTGGCGGTAATTGTGCAGCGATACACGCGACCTGATGCTCCCCGTCCTTATAAAGTAGGGATTTTAACAGATTAAAGTATTCTAATTATTTAAAATTTTACAGTACCCCAGGATTGATTTATATTTCCAGGTACCTATTGTATTCCCGTATATTGTATTGATACTCTCAGTCTATTTGGTACTTGGTCCAATAATTGATAAACCACAAATGGAATATCTGTATGCTACTATGTTCATCGTGGCCGGCCTGATCTTCTATATTCCATTCGTTCATTACAAGCTCAGAATTAAATTTATGGGTAAGTTTTAAATGATAATTCTCGGAATTAACAATTGGAAACTAGATAGCTGATGATAAATATCTTGGAACCTTTACAGTTCCGGTGAGTATTTTCCTACAAAAGTTACTTTTGGTAGCTCCAACGGAGTCGCAGGAAATACCAGAGGAGCAGATGTGTTTCATGTAATATTTTACATCAGAGATTTATTAGGACATTTCATAACTTTAAAAAAAGTACATTTTAATATTTCTGTTAAACAATAAGCTTGTCCAACTCTCCATCACACATTAAACTATAAGTGTATTCTGAAGTAGACATCTTGTCCGTATGGCTTCAATGTTATTGGTAAAAACTCTCTCACTTCCATTTTGCTGTCCCTAATTGATTCAACTGTTCTAAAATGTTCTAAATATGCTTCAAAATATTGGCACTTAATCAATTGCTTCAAATAAGACTGCTAAGCTGTAACTATTGTTTAAGCCTGATTCTGATATTTATGTCGGTCAGCCAACGGTACAATCTGGTAATTTAATACGATTAAACTGCTGTTGTAGTTGCACATTTAGCAATTTGCTGATTGGTTTGTAATTTGCAATATATTTAGTTTTAGTAAGTTGTGAATGGTAAATTTTAAGGAAACGATTCGCCAATATTGTGCAGAATTTTCTATAGAATTGTAACAGGTAGCAGAAAATAATTTATTTGTATGTAATCATATCTGGATTATTTTATGGGGTGTAGTACGAGGAAATGAGCAAGGTGTATCTGTGTCCAGGTAGGCAGTAGACGTTCAAGCACTGCACAGATTGAGTCATTTTTTGATCATTATCGTCAGGATGTGAACTAAAGTCTGGATTATTTAATCATTCAACTACCATAGTACTTTTCCGTTCCATTTCCGCCGTTCCTTAGGCTTTGGTCACACTTTACCTCTGAACATACTTTTGTGCTAAACTAAATACTTGGTAAATGTTCGAAACAACGATAATGGTTCAAGGATGGAAAATATGGATTAAAACTATAAAGAGTGTAGCTGAAAGTAGGGAAATGAATATTTTTCATGTGATGGTACTACTAAAGTATGTATATTGCTAATTACTAAAGAAAACATTATAAAATCCATAAAAAATATTAATTACTGCGTGTTTGGACAAATGCTAGTATTGTAATTTAGTTGTGAGAACAGCTTCTTTGTCAATTGCTAGCATTGCCAATTTTGTGCTCAAGATTTGGAAATAAACAATTTATTTATCTTTAATTCAACATTTTATGCTTCTCGTTTTATTTTTCCGTTCACCAGTATCCGATGAGAACTGGATGGTCCTCCTTCCCCACAGTCACAACCTTTGTTTCATCGACATGGAGAAACTGAATTCGACAAGGTTGATGATGGACAGCGTGGAGTTTTTTCCCAGTAGTGGCATCCCAAACATAAAGCTCCATCGCATCACCTCCACTCACTAAAAAATTTCCAACGTGCTTTAATCCTCTGACAAGGCCAATATGAGCCTCAATTTCGAACAAAGTCTTGCCATCCCAATTTAGTCCAACCAGACATCCGATATATTTGTGATAAACTATACAGGAATCTGACACAGCTAAATTGTTCACGGACGAGGGGACGACTTTTGTGAATAAAACAGTCTGCAAAAATGACGCGTTCAAATAAAACTGTCAATAATGTGACCTGACACTACTTAATTCAATTGTAAACGAATGCTGAGGAATTTTCATTCGTCTCACTTTATCCATCAGAGATATTCCATGAACTCTACTGTCTTGAGTTGCAAAAACTATTCGCTCATCCTTACTGTCAGCTCGAGTCTCTTCTATGATGGAATCGGATGAAATCTTCAAGCACTTCTCTTTCTCAGCCGTTTCCATTTCATGAATATCGTAAACTAGAAGGGAAAACTTGAAAGAGTCTTCATCTCCTCTTTTCCTTGTAGAAATATAAAATTTTCTCGAAGTAAGGTAGCTCTGTAGAAAGGAATACCTGACATTTATATTAGCTATTCATTATTCGGGGGAAAAATACATAGGAAATCTCTCCCAACGGAGACCTGAAAGATAACTTGGAATCCTGGCTTGAGGAAAAACTTCTTCCGTAACGTTCCAGAATGAATATCCCAAAGAATGAAGGATTTGCATAAGAGAGCTGTGAGAACTACATAATCCTCATTTACATGTATCATCATCTCTGACCCAGAATCCTCGTTCCTGGACCAAAATTCACCGCTGAATAAGTCCCGGATCCATAATTCTAAGTCGCCATAATTTTCAGACCGATTTTCAGGTTGAATACTATCTGTAGTAACATATTCTGTGCTTATTCTGCATTCTAGTCTGTCTGGGCAATAGGATCCGACTCCTCGTATTTGGTAAAATAAGTCTAATCGATAATCTCTGGCTATGAAATCCTTTTGGGCATTGAAAATCTGTCTTGAAGCAAAAACGATGATAAAATAATCTTGAAAATAAATTATAAGCAAGAATTTTCATACCTTAATTAATCCGGTGTTATATAGGACGACTAAATATTTTTGGGTAACTCGAATGGCTTCCACTTCGAATCGTCTGCACATCGGCCAAATGCATTTAATATAGCTGGGTACCCCTGCAGGAGATCAGCATTGATTTATTTTTTAAATCAAAGATCAGAGATTCCACTGTAGTTTTAAAATGTCTTTCAAATTCTAACCTTCTACGGACCACAGAAGAACTTGACCAGCATTTGTTCCTGTAGCCAGTATATTTCCATTACAATCTGTCGCAGTTATAACCATAGGTTCATAGACTTCCTCATCGGTGACTGTCATCCGGTGGATTCCGTATATTCCTTTGCTCCAATTCCATTGTAACTTTAGACACTGACGATAATAGAGCCCCCATTTACATAATTGTGGAATTCGAAGTCCTGAAACTGAATTTAAGTAAAAAACAGGAGATTTTCTGAACTTGAAAAATTTGTCCTTGGAAATATGAGACTTGACTAAATTCCATTTCTCTGAATTCCTCTTCTCATTTGTATTCGTAATCGTAATCCACCCACGTCGGATGCATCGCATCTTCCTGCATATAAATTTGACCGCAGTTGTATAAAGTTAATCGAAAAAATAACCTAGATCCGGTTACACATTTATATAGGAATACCAAATAATATACCATTGTGTATTATTATTTATGATGCGTTGCCAATCAATACAACAGCCCGAGCAAGAGAACAAGTCTTTGTCTGAGACGTATGTGAAAAGCTTATCGCTGAGTTCCGGTGGGAAGATGGCAACGAAATTAAATTCTTTACAGGTGGTTCCAGTGATAAAAGGAGTTTCAGAAATTTCTTGTGCTTTCGACTTCGAATAAGCCCCTTTAGCCGTCATCATCACGAGTTAAGGATTGTCACAATAGAGTCTCAAGAGAAAATGTGAACCGTAATGACGAATGAATGGCACATATTATAGATCTGATATTTTTTTCTGTATTGATCCAACAAACCCTGAAATACTACGGCAACAATTCCCAAATCCCCCTTTTGGTTCCTAGCAGTATTTACAGAAATTAAATTGTGTGAAGTCATTGCAAATTGCAATACAAAAATAAGCTATAGTTTAATAAAAATGAATATCTTTATATATAATATGTAGGGATAGTTAATTATAAATATGTCCTTAATTACTTCAAAATCAAAATTATATGCACTACTTTTTCTCATTTACAATTTTTGCTTGCATTCATTTGATAAATAAGAAATAAAGAAATCACATGGTAAAACATTTTTTATGGTAATTACAGTCACGGGATGCGATCATGTATTTTAATGTTTAATGTAAAATCATATTCTAGAACAACTACCATTTCAATAATAATGCGCAATATTGGACAATGAAAATGACGCTAGTAATTGCTTCAAGTATAATTTTCATCTTTGATTTCTTTTAGTTACTGCCTTAAAAAAATTCTAATTTAAAGTCATGCTCATTCATTAATCCTCACACCAAGGCACAATACTTTACTTCTTAAATGTCCACACACTCGAAATCAGCATTCATATCAATGAGACGATTCAATGATCCAGTTTCGAGGTCAGGGTTTTAATCAAAAGCTTCATAATCTTATATAGTAGCATTGATAGCAGCGCATATGCTGAAATGAATTGATGAGCATAAATTACTTGTAATTGGTTTCAGTTTAACTAATTTTCATATCAATAAAACACTTCTTCCTGGATAACCATCCTCTGAGGTTTCATTTTAACTGAGATTTGAATCTTCAGAGATAAAAGATAGAATGCAGAAAAAGGGTAAATCATATAATAATACACTAGTTTCTATGTAAATTTTCACAGAAATTTCAAATTAGGTAAGTCAGGGGATGATGGTGGAAAGTATCAGGTCCGGTCCGCCAATTTGGGAGAGAAAAACAACTGCAATGGAAATGGAACTGTGAAACTGGAGAGGAACATTGGCCTCTTCAGCGCTATAGCCATGATCATTGGGACGATGATAGGCAAGTTGGCAAGAATAATATTAAACATCATATTGATTTCATTTTAAAGATGGATTACATATACTAAATATATACCTGTAAACTAAATTACTCGTTTACAGGATCAGGAATATTCGTGTCCCCTGGAGGTTTGCTCCAAAAAACAGGATCCGTTTGGTTGAGCTTATTAGTTTGGGGAGCATGTGGAGTAACAGCAACTTTGGGCAAGATACCTTTCATGAACAAATTCTGAGAACAGAAACTTAACAAAATTTAATTGAAATTTCCATTAACTATATTATTTTTTCCTCGCACCCGGTTAAAAAAATTCAGGGGGGATGTCATACATAGAACTAGGAAGCGTCGTTCCAGATAGTGGTGCTGAGTATTCATATCTTTATGCAGCATTTGGACCTTTACCAGCCTTTTTGTACTCGTGGTTATGCACTATGATCTTAATTCCATCTGGAATTGCAATTCTATGCGTTTCACTAGCTCAATACTGTACCCAGCCGTTTGTCCACGATATGGCAGACATGGATCTGGCTGTCAAGCTTATAAGTGGCTGCAGCATCCGTAAGCAAACTAATTTTGGGAAAATTCATAAAGAACGAGTCATATGCATTGAAAGTGTTAGACGGTGAAAGTTTTATTTTTACAGTTATTGTTGCCTATATCAATGCTACAAGTGTAAAGCTAGCCACACTTATCATGAATTACTTTACGGTTGCCAAACTTGTGGCAATGTGCATGATAATTGGTGTGGGAGTAAACAAAGTGTTTTTTGAAGGTACGGGTTGGAACTAAATTTAACCGATTTTGAGTGAGGCATTTTATTTTCACTGACGATTTTTATACACAAAGGAAAAACTGAAAACTTGGAATTTAACTTGGACGGAAGTATATGGAACTTTGGTGACCTGGCTTCAGCTTTTTATAGCGGACTTTGGTAGAACTCCGAATCAATTTAATGAAAACTACAAGTCTATGTGTATTAAGTACTCTTTTTTATTTATCAAATAATCTCAAATTATACAATCTTAGGGCTTATGAAGGTTGGAATCAATTGAATTTGATTACAGAAGAACTAAAAAATCCGCACAGGTACAACAAATATCCAAAACTTTATCTGAAGCTCTTTAGAGCGAAAATTACATAATGTCCTTGTTGCCTGTAGGAATATGGCCCTGGCAATTTTGGTCGCAGTTCCATTAGTAATGGTGCTGTATATTTTTACAAATATTTCATACTTGACAGTTTTAACTCCATACGAAGTTCAAGGTAGTACTTCCGTCGCAAATGTAAGATTTATTAACTTTGCTTCAGTTTTGTCATGTATTTTAAAGTTTTTTAATGCTTTACTAATGCCATTATATTAAATTGTAGATATTTGGCGAGAGGGCTTTGGGATACATGGCTTTTTTAATGCCCCTATCGATTGTCGTTTCAACTTTTGGATCTCTGAATGGAAGTCTGTTTACCACAGGAAGGTTAGGCATAGACAATAAAGTTCAACGATATGGTTGGATAAACTGAATTGTTCTAACTTTAATTACTTTCCAGACTAGCATATGTTGCAGGGCGAAGGGGTCACTTGCCAAATTTTTTGTCGTTCATTGATATGAAAAGAAATACTCCAAGTTCAGCACTTATCTTTAACGTACGCTGACTATGCTTTGAATTAAATATTTTACCGGTATTCCAAATCATCTCAAATATATTTATTTTAATATTAACAGGGTACATTATCTTTTTTCTACGCTGTCGCTCTGGATATAAGTTCCCTGATAGAAGTGTTCAGCTTCACTCGTTGGATATTCTACGGAGCGGCTATGGCTTCATTGATTCGCTTAAGAATAACCAGACCTAATGCTCCGAGACCGTTTAAGGTACTTGCAAATTTATTCTAAATAACTATGTCGAATTTTTTAATGCAACCGTCCTTTTATTGAATATTTTCAAAGGTACCGATCGTTATACCATGGATTGTTTTGACAATCGCGTGTTTTTTGGTGCTTGTTCCTGTAGTTCAAAATCCAAAATTCGAATACATGTACGCGATCGGATTCATTTTAATCGGCTGCTTAATTTACATCCCTTTTGTGAAGAACAGGGTGAATGTTCCGGGAGTTGGTAATGGCGGATTGAATAAACTTTTACAATACCTTTGCAACAACAAGTATTTTATATTTGATTCATCTTTATTATTTTCTCCTACATTCTACATTGTATTATTCTAATTGACAGATTCTACGGTGAAGTTCGCACAGATACTTCTACAAGTTCTACCTCCAGATTCGATCAAATCAAACCCCAAACTATAAGGGGTTCAAAAAGAATTGGAAAATCTTAGCCGGTAACATTAACACTGTCGACTGTAAATGTGCGAATGTGGTCCCATTATTATATTAGTGCCAGCAGAAAAAATAAATTTGAAGAAACAAAAATGAAGTAGTTTGCTATTCATATAATTACCATGTTCCCAAGTTTTTTACGTCACCATTTAAATTATATTCCATAATGAAAAATCAGCACCAGCAATGAAATTGCAATAATTCATAATTATGTAATCTGATTTAGAATTTATTCCAAATTCTTGAAATAGCACTGGTCTTTTTCAGATGTCCAGACGCCTGCGATTGAATCGAAAGCATCGTTGATCGACTTCAATTGAAAGTTTTAAGTTCACAATTTTATCACGGAAACAGTTTTTATATTTGACTGGTTAGGTCCCTCCAGGTACTACGGCATTGGATTATAAGTTCACGTAATAATTAAAATTAAATTACAAATATAAATGATTGGAAATTTTGGATTAACAATAAAGAGTCAGCTCAATTTCAGATGGTTAGTAAATTTCCTGAGTTTAGAGTTGATTGATATTCATACTGAGAAGTCCCGAGGAATATCCATCAGATACAGAACAGTAATGATTACTTATTTGAGGGTTATTATTGCCAGACAAATCGCTTACTTAGTATCAATTCCTGTCTGAGAAACTTTTGAAAGTGAATCAAAAGAATTAAATTTAACTTTTAAACGGAATCGAAATTAAAGGCTTGTCAATATTCTAAGAAAATAGAAAATTGTACAACCATCAACATATAAACTGACAAAAACAAACAAAAAATACGGATAAAGAAAAAAAGTCAATATTCAGTTTAATCCATGTTCTATTAATCAAAAATATCCATAGCCAGAAAAATACAAGAGGTCATAATCGCACTCATAAGATAATCATTCATTAATTGCAACCCAATTGAAGTAAATTTTAATTCCTATTGATAAAAAAGAACCGGAAAATCAGAGATGCTGTAAGGGCCAAGGCCATGGGAATCAACCAGGTCTTCCACGAGCTTTAATTAAACACAACACATTAGCTCAACGTGCGAAAAAATAACCAATTAATTATTCTGCTCCTATTTCAAATTGTAATTTACCTTGGATTTTCAGGGTTGGAATCGTCCCCCCATTTTTTAGAAACCTTTTCCTGATTCGTTTTATCTTCGTCATTAAGCTCCCCAATCTGATAATCTTTCATCATAGTCCTCGCATCCGTGGAGTGGCCTACATCTTCAAAATTTTCGGTGGCATCCTTACCAGCTTGTTCAAGAAGAACTTCCTCTCCGCCAGGATGCTGAGATTAATTAATTTAATAAGCTTCTTAAGTATTTTAATTTAAAATCCTAAACTCAGGGGCTTTAAGAAGTTACCTCTTCAAGAAATTTTGTAACATCGTACACGTTGTCATGTATGACAATCCAGCAGGATCTCTTATCCGTGTGTCCTTCAACTTCCTTCAAGGAAAATCTCTTTGTAGCTGAATCTCCCATGGTTAAAAGCCTAAACAATATTCAGGCATAAAATCAATTCAGAAATCCGATTATAAGATGTGCTTTTAGCTCAGTAGTCCTAAGTGAAAGTTGCGCCTTAGGAGTTTAAAACTGTATTAAAACGTGATTCTATAAGTAACTAAAAATGATTTGTCAAGAGTAGCTGATCATGGACACACACTGCCCAAGTGCCCAGTACCTCCATCATCCATAAAAGTTATTTATTTTATAGTCAGCAGGATGTTTTTAAACAAATCATCTACAGTATTCTTGTTTAATTATCTTCAATTTAAATGAGTATAATGTACAAACCAATTCAGTTTATTTATATTCAATCAAAGAATAAGACCCCAAATCCCATGTAAATTTTGAATTGAATCTAAATCTAACATAAAATCTACTCACAGTTTTGTAATTTCTTCTAACTATCAATAATGTTTATTAAATTGAGGAAATCTAGCCTTATCACACATAGAGCTCAAACTGCTTCTTCTGAAGAATTTTTCCTATCTCGCAATCCTAATCCAGAACCAGATCCAACAACTATCAAAAATCCTTACTAACTTGATGGAATGGGGATTGAATAAAAATGTCCACTAATAATACCAATGATTAAGCAAAAAATATAAATGCTACTTGAAAATCACATGGAATGTTTTAATCAGAACTTTATCATGCAACTTGGGACTCGAACTGTTTTCCTCCAATTCCTACTGACTCGTCGATCGACAGTTCAATTAATTGTCAAGGTTGCCTCATTTAACCATACAGCAACTCAGTAAGGAACTTAAACAATTGAATGTCTAAAGGTAAACTACATACAAATACAGCATTACTGTCTGATACGAACTGATGGGAAAACATATCTAATTCTATGGGGAACAACTACGCGATTAATAGGGTCAGAATTATCTTTAAAGACCCCCTTGGGAAGTTTGGGCCTTCTTCACTTAAGAAGATTAATTTAATACGTAAATATTACTATAAACTTAAAAAAAATCTAATCATATCCAACCTATATCTACGTGTGTTTAAGACCTTTCAAACTCTCATGGTCACACACTCATACCTCAAATGGCTCAAATTCACACTATTGAAGTGCATTATGAAATGATAATTGAAGTAATACATTTTCTTATTGCTTGTTATCAATGATAGAAAAAGCTGGACTCTGGAAGTAAATAAAGATGGTACTAATCTTAAGTACATACTGTACTATATTATAGACTACCAACCATTTATTTCATCCCAGATTCAGGAGGAATTTTTTTAATGCAGCCAAAATTCAAAATTTTCACAACGCCCCGAACTAAACAGAAATAACCCAGTTTTTTCTAGCTGACCCTGATTTGATGTTCTCCAACATTGAACATTAATCTGTGTTTACTGTTTGGGCATGGCAATTACTTGTATGATCCTTTCAATTGCTTTGATTCACGTGTGCAACCTGATGAATAAAAACTGTTAATGAAATAGAGCTAGCCAGTCATGAATTATGACTTCAAACTTTACAATTTCAAGGGCTATAGACGTCAACAGGTTTAACATGTACCTTTTTGTATGCTGGGACTACTGGGACTTTGAATTAGAAATTCCCTTATCCTACATCTTAATTAAATCCTTTCTCTTTAGATGACTTCATAATTCCAAAAAAGTAAGATTGTAAATATCTTTGGATATGCATTTTAAATTCTAAAACATCTTATAAATATGAAAATAGCTCAAAAAATCTGCTCACCCGAAGTAGAAAGGAAACTGGAGAGTGGAGACTTCACTGAATATGGAAGACTTGTACTAATGTGTGATTTGTGATTGAGACTCCTTCACTGAACTTGTGTCGTGTGATGTTAGCCCGTGTGGTTATGCAAGATGGAATAATATAAAAACGGTAGAAAAAGATAATGGAGCTTTTATAACTTTAAAGGACGATGATGTGTTATTTTATAGAACAAGAGTTGAATTGAGAATACAACTTTACAAGTCCCTCCCGTCCTTGAAAATATACAACTCCAGCAGCCTCTACCATTCCTGGATGCATCTGCTTTTAATACCTCCCTCGAGATGGTATTTTATTCTCGCATCACAATTCATCATCTCCTTTCCTTATTCCCTTCTCTGTGTTTTAATTACCCCCTTTTCATTCCGTAAATATGTATATGGAGTTGTTAGCTAAATAACCATTCATTAGAGTGGAGAAATTTCTCGACTTTGATTTGCAAATATGTTCAATTAAATATAGAAATCTGGAGATTGGAAATATGCTAATGAGCCGTGTGGTGTGAGGGTCAGAGAAATGAATCCTCCAATCCAGTTACCTTATAGGTATTTATTTATTTATGGTGAGAATAAGGAGGTGAGACTAATCATTTCATACATAAGGACATTTAATTTCATACATTTCACTATATGGACCGATTCGAAGTAACTTTAAGATATTCGGCATCGGCTAATTCGAAGGATTTTAGACATTTGAGCTGATGAGATCAATGAGATGTAGTTAGGTGGCATGGTTTTTGAAAAATGACCTGCAGATTGAATGACACTATGCACATTTGTTTAAAACCAGCACATAAATTTTATTCGACTTTTGATTATATAGATTTTAGAGTTTATGTAGCACGGGAGTTTGTTTGATAATGTTGAATTATTTATCTGACTTTACCTAGTTGAGGTGGGCATACTGACACTAACTTATACCAAACCATCCCATGGGACAAAAGATTTTAGTTTGTATTCTAATGAAATTTTCAGTTTTCTGGACTTTAGATTTTTTTTAAATAAATGAAGGTTGCTGGAGCATAAAACATGATCAGAAATGATTTATTTCTGAGTTACAATTTACAATTGTCTACATATATAGAGAAAGTAGTAGTTCTGCTGGGAAATTTCCCCCTTCAATTTCAACACTTATTCAGAGGCTCTGAAAAGTCGGGTTCGGGTAGCTCGGTTTACGGCGTTTCAAGTCTGGGAAATTAATACCCGGGAATGCAAAATTAGATAATCTTTCGGAACACTTTTGAGGACTTGCTTTTAGAAAGTCAAAAATCTTCTCCCATTAGTCCAAACAGCTGAAAAATAGATCTATGACTCATCTTTAATAAGATAGTAATCTTTTAATGGGTTCATCCTGCTAGAATTAGTTAAACCACATGTTTCTGGCACCAAAATGGTGAGCTTATATTATTCTGAAACTATTATCAAAGATTGATTACTAAATTAAAGTATTCTGTGTTCAGTATTCTTCCTCATACATAATTTTGTTTCCAAAAAATTGCAATTCCAAGCGATTAGCGTCAGTTTATCACTATACTAAAACCAAAAGGGATTTACCGATAAACAATCACATTACATCTTTCGTTAAAATCATAAATCTGTTTACTGGCGCCAGTAATCCAAATCCTACGCTCTACCAAGAATTATCGTCATCTCACCGTATCTAAATTCAGGGCTTTGACAGCAATAAAAACATGACGAAAGGAATGATGTTACCTAACCAATCCTCTGGTTTCATGAAGTTCGTATGAAACATGTTCTTTGTATAAGAATATTTTATCCTCAGCCATGTAAACTATGTTTGGAATTTAAAAATCAATTTAATCCAGACCCAAAGTTCCAGGATTTTAAATGACGCGTTCAGAGTAAACTGCATTTAAAATTGACAGTTAAGAAATTGTCATGTTGGCATATATTGTCATAGTCGGACCTCAAGATATCATGTCCAAAGTGTAGATCCAAAAATGGATGAATATTTACCCCGTAGGTATTGAAATCCTTACTGCATACAATCCAGTATGTACCCAGAACCTTTTTACGGAAGCATTTATTGTTTTTTAAAATAGAAATCCTCGTAGTATATAAACAACAATCTAAATACTACTCCAGCATAGAAAATAATACAAGGCTAAGAATATCGTATGCAACTAAACTTAACAAATGCACAGTTTATCAAAGTACTTTTGTACTCTGTATTGTTAGCAGCTATTGTGTTTACATACCTACCCGTGTATTTAATAATCAAATTTCCTCATGGTTTATTAGGCTTTGAAATATAAACTCATATGTGCGATGCTTAATACTTTTAAAAGAGAGATCTCTCTTGTATTTGCTTCTCAGTCTTGTTGCAGACTTTGGCAGTAAAAGAGACAATAGTTGAACTTGAAAAAGGTGGAGGAAAGCCCTATCGGTTCTTGCAGTAAGTGATCTGACGAGGCTTGATTGACTTGAGGTTAGTGTACTTTGTTTCACCGTTTTTTATACTTCAATACACGGAATAGATAAAAAAAAAACGGAATCTCAAGTTATAAGCTTGGGATTCATGAAATTACGAGTATGTTAGATTTATAATATTTATTGAAATTGTTTTACCGAAAGTCCAAGAAATACAATAGATTCTTACATCTGCAGCACATAAGTAATTGCTTTCAAATATTTGCAGAACTGCACGGTATTTTTATTTAAAAACATATCGGTACAGCAAAGAGTTTCGCACTCTATTGATTTAATTCGAAAAGAGTATAATTTATTTTCATCTTTCGATAAGCAAATTTGATATATCATACATACTGAGATCATATGAATTGCATGAATTTTATATGCTGTAATATGTTTACCAAAATTACAAAAAACATCGGATGTAGATTTTAGATAACATGGAAGTGTGTTTGATAATGTTGAATTATTTATCTGACTTTACATAGTTGAACTGTGCATACTGACACTGACAGAATACCAAAAGAAGCTGTTGAGTAGACCCACGGTCTCCTTCCTGAACAAAGCAAAAAATGGTGGTCAAAAAGATTTGTTGTATTGGAGCCGGTTATGTCGGTGGACCTACGTGCAGTGTGATTGCTTACAAATGCCCTGACATTCAAGTAACTGTTTGCGATCGGAGTGAGGAGAGGATTAATCAATGGAATTCATCAAAGCTACCTATCTATGAGGTAAGCGGAAAACAAGGATGAATAACTTCGCAGCAACCATGAATTTCATTTTTGTCCATTCAACCCTTTCTCGTCATGAAATCCTTGCACACACGTTCACTTCTTTGGGGGCTTCTGTATACAACAATGGAATAGGAACAATTGCTACTTTGTTTTCCCTTTATGCAACTTTGTTTCAATATTTAAATTTGGGCTTTAGATAATGCCCATTACTTTCCTTTCAATATTGCTTATTTTTAAAGTTACATTAAGACGTTTAATTTGAAGGTTAACTAATTCAAAATGACTGTGACTCCCTTATCAAAATCTTTAAATCTAACAGGATGTAATACAATTCTTATTCATTTTCATGCTATCTATATTATCTGTAAACTGCATTTTCAAAATGCAATTATTCAGGAATATTTATGATTTCAAATTATTTTAAATAGCCTGGACTTGATGAAATCGTAAAAGAATGCCGTGGAAGAAATTTATTTTACACGACCGATCTTGATCCTGCCCTCCGGGAAGCTGATCTGATTTTCATTTCCGTCAATACGCCAACCAAAACCTTTGGAGTAGGAAAAGTGAGACATTTCCATTTATTCGTAAAAACGTCAGTGGCATTAAAAAAAAGCTTGTCTCAAATACTTGTTAATCCTTTGAAAAAAATAGGGAAGGGCAGCTGACCTTAAATTTGTTGAAGCATGTGCAAGGAAAATAGCATCGGTAGCATGTGGTAAAAAAATCGTTGTGGAGAAAAGCACAGTTCCCGTCCGTGCTGCTGAGAGTATTATGAATATCCTAAAGGCTAACACAAGGCCTGGAGTAGAATTCCAAGTAATAAACTATAATCTTAGTATTTTTTATAAATATCTCTGGCAGCTTAATTTTAAGAACATAAACAAATCATAGCCTTTTTATTTTCAAAGGTTCTTTCCAACCCAGAGTTTTTGGCCGAAGGAACGGCTATTACTGACTTGATGAATCCGGACAGGGTCCTAATTGGTGGAGAAATGACTCCAGGGGGGCAAGCAGCAATTGAAGAATTGTGCTCTGTCTATTCGCATTGGATTCCAAGGGAGCGTATTATAACGACTAATACGTGGTCTTCAGAGCTTTCAAAATTAGTATGTGTTACACTCATTTGGTTGTATAGATATCCCCGAATGACTATACTGAACACTGAATCAAATGCTGACTATGAATTTATATTATCTAATTAGGCAGCCAATGCATTCCTTGCCCAGAGGATATCCAGTATCAATGCGATTTCCGCTGTTTGTGAGGCAACTGGAGCGGATGTCACAGAAGTAGCAAAAGCCATCGGAACGGATTCAAGGATTGGACCTAAGTTTCTGCAAGCTTCTGTCGGCTTTGGTGGAAGCTGCTTTCAGAAAGATTTACTAAATTTAGTTTATATCAGCGAATGCCTTAACTTAACTGAAGTTGCGGCCTACTGGCAACAAGTATGCTCATTTTTTAGAATACTTTGGCCAATTTTCTAAGGAAAGAAAATGTATCTAATTAATAAAATTTTTAGGTCATTGACATGAATGAATATCAGAAGGCTAGATTTGCTGGGAAGGTGGTCGAGCGACTTTTCAACACGATTACGGACAAAAATATCGCCATATTCGGATTTGCTTTCAAGAAAAATACTGGAGATACTAGGGAGTCTCCTGCAATTTATGTATCTAAATACCTACTTGAAGAAGGAGCTAAACTTCACGTGTATGATCCTAAGGTAACCTTACTGCATTCATTACAGGCTGGAATTTAAGATACAGTCAAAAACTTATTTCAGAGCATAATATATCAATTTTAATTAAAAGGTCGAAGAAAAGCAGATAATGGCGGATTTGACATCTGCAGCGGTGACAGACGATCCAGAAAGGGTCCGCGAACTTGTGCATATTCATTCCGATCCGTATAGTGCAGCAAATGGTGCACATGCGATTGTAATTTGCACAGAATGGGATGAGTTTACTGTAAGCTTTGGGCATTTACGATGACAGCTCTGAAAACCATTATTGCATCATTTTTAAATCATTTTATCTTACTACAGAACCTGGATTACAAGAAGATTTACGATGCCATGCTAAAGCCAGCATTCTTGTTTGACGGCAGAAAAATTTGTGATCATGAGGCTCTTTTGAAAATCGGATTTCATGTGGAAACGATTGGAAAGAGGATTTCCCGAAGTCCTTTGCTGAGAGGTTGGGCTTCTACAGTGGCTCCGACACTATAAAATACATTTATTTTACAAAATATCCATCTGTCTGCTTTGGATTTTTGCCTTTCTGTCAGCAATAAGTTTGAGGCATATGAGGAATTATCTATTTCCTTCAGTTCGATTGCTGTAGTCTATTTAAAAGGCTTTAACTGTTTCATATTTACAACTTCGAATGAGAACACGGCTGATTTTAGGAATTCTGCTTATATATCGCATTTACAAAATTATAGACTTACAAAAACCAAGAATTCCTAAAAGGCTTACACAAACACTAAACTAACAGTTTGTTTAGCAGATGCGAATGCCATTAACCGCAATTTTTATTTATACATTTCTACATGACAGTGTATTTATAGGTAACATTTAAAAACCTAATACATTTGTATACAATTTTAATAGTTACCTCATGATGACCAGAGACCAAACTGTTGGTAAATGGGGGCAAAGGAGAAAGAAATGGGATTCGGATTTCCTAATAAATATTATTATTTCCCGACGATTCATTCCAGTTCATATTTTTTAGCTGAAGAAATGATATTTTGTTTTAGATGCTACTTTGCAAAGCTCTTTGTTATGAATAAACAAATAATTTTAAAAACTAAATCATTGAGACAGATTATGATGAAGTGATGCTTAGAATCTAGCATCTGGGTGCGAAGGATTTACTTATACATATTATTTTAGCCTTTATCAGAAGCACAAGAATAGCATTCAGTAGTCGTTTGTCACTGCCAAGGTTTTGTTGGTTTTCCCAAATCATTTACAACCAGAGATTTAAAGAACAAAATGATTGACAGTTGCAACACCATGCCAATTTCTTCTAGGTCTATTCGTCAATCTTCGTAGTCTTTCACTGAAAAAGCCTTGTGGATTGTTCTTTCTTGCTTCTCGTATCACTAAAACTCCAAAGCCGGGTAGGTAGAAAAACTGATTTTCGATAAACATCGTCAACTAAAAGACTAGAAATTTGTGCTTCAATATTATATCCTGGTCATTCAACAACATACTCAAAGTCAATCCCCTAAATCTGAAATCCCAGAATTCTGCGACTCCAAGGGCCATTAAATAAACCCTAGTTTACTCGACATAATTGGCTCCGGGACACTGAGCAAGTGAGAAAATGAATTGGTTCTGCGTGTCTAATGCATGGATCATTATACTTACAATTAGAACAAAGACAGAAGGCAAGGGACCATTTTGTAACGATCTGTAGTAAACCTAGCCTTGGGCAAAAAATGTACTACTGCTTGCCAGAAGCCATGATGTGAAAATATAATTTTTTTGCTAACATTTGCAAAGCAAACCATAAATGAGCGAAATTTTGGAAAAATCCATTTCCATGCATAAATCACACAGGCTTTCATACTTATAAAAAAAGATTCGCATCAGCCCTCTAAAGTCAACAAACTCCGTATGAAACAATCGAGTTTATCTTGTAAAGGAGAAAACATCATTCAGCACGTACCGTCTAGCGAAGATGATATTTTAGGCAACATGTACATATGTAATACATTCATTCTATTCACCAGAGCAACTTAACAAATCCATCCATCCACCCTCCCTCTTCGTAGAATAACATTCTAATCCTCAATACTTTACTCAGTTTGGAGAAATAAACTTTTTTAAATGCATCTATTTTGACAGAGGAGAAACCAAAAACCTTACATTCGAATCTGAACACATTTTACCGTTTGTATTCAAGGTAATGAACACCGGGGGCTGATAGCAATAGGTATTTGTGGAGACCAGACAATGCCATCGCTTCACTTTCCCCGGAGACTTTTTTCCAGAGCAAAAACTAGTCTGGAGTCTGGAATAGACTATAGGGCATAGGGCATTTGTCTGCATCTCTGATACACTTTTTAATTAATTCAGCTCCTTACTCTTTACAGTTTGAGTATTTAAATGACCAAAAAACATCTTTTATGACTTTTTTAATGGCTAGCAGAAACTCGCGTTCGTGTGGACACAAATAAACCCTAGAAACTTAATTATACGAACGAAACACCTAACAAATACCTGCATTTGTTTGAAACTAGCTTTAAGCCTTTTATATGCCTTAAGAAATAAAAGACTAAAAAATATAACGATTGGTGACATTTCACTACTTGGCGATAAAATTGATTGAAGAGGATCAAAATTCAAAGGAGACGTTCCAAAATCCGTCCTAGACGTTAATCGCATCGAAAGGTGCCGAAATATTAAATGTGCAAGTTGCATCTTAGCGTACCTTGAAGGTTCCATTATATCTCCTAAGCATCACAGTGTAACGTTTATTACTTATCATAAGGATACTGATTTATTTGGCACTACGGATTTTAAAATTGCTTCAAAGTTTTTTTAACTCGTAATTATAATAATAAATCTTGTCGTTTAGAATTTGACTATGACTGGAGGTTATTCATGCCTCAATATGTTAATGTACCATCACGCATTAATAAATACAGTACAGTAACTCATTTGGTTTATTAAAATAAAGCTATTCTGGCTCTGGTGTTAGATTTAGATTAAAGGCATGAAATTGGGACAATGAAAGCGCTCTTTAATTCGGATTTTGATGTGAATGAATCGTACACGCATATTCTTCAAAAAGCACAATGAAAAGTTCAGCACTTTTTTTTGAAATTTTACTGCAGAGTTGATCTCTCCTGATTTTCATTTTTTCAGCACGGAATGTGCATGGTAAAATAGTATTAGAGATTGTTTGTAACGTGGAGCTTTAAAACCATCAGTTGTACTAATAGTCGGGCTTCAGTGCTTTATTATCCCTGCTATGGCATACACACTTAAAATAAAAGCAAACTTGAGCTAAAGCCAAGAAGTAAAAATAAAGATGTTGCATAGAGCTTTTGCTGAATTACCAATATACACCTACTTGTCCTGTACCTCGTACCATGGCGTTTGGGGGGATCATAATAATATGGGTAAAGAAACCGGAGAATCGGAAGGAAAATAAATGTGATGCGTTCTTGTCTAAATGTCTGACACCAGAGGAACCAAGAGCCCTACTTTCTTAGACACTATCATCTTCCACCTCCCAGTAGTTTCAGTTAGGTGCTAGTAAGCAGTATTTATTTATTTCTTCAGTATATTGCTATAGATATTTTCTATTCACTATTAGGCGCTTCTTAGCTTAGATTATCACTCCTTTCCTAGCTTCCCTTGCTTTTAGAAAAAAGGCTGAGGAACACAACTTTTCATATCCGTAAAGTTCAAGTGGCAGAGGTTGAACATTTCCTCTCTTTGTGTGATACGACTTCCACAATCAAGACTTTTAGCCAGACCGGAACATCTAAAAAAAAATTTTACCCAGCCAAAACAATATGAACTATTCAGTTGTTCCATCCGGAGTTTATTCAGTTCCTGACGTACGGTTCACAAGAGAAGGACTTTACGGAGAACGACCAACTGCTCTTATTAGGCAAAGTTATCCCATAACTCCAATCAGTATGCTGCCATACCAAGGTATTTGACAATTTCACTAAATTTATTTTTCAATACAAGTAAGGAAGTATTATTTTCAGATTTCTAAAATCAATCGTTAAATGAAATTTTCAATTTAAAAAATAAAGTTCCAGGCAGTTCCGTACCGTACGGATACACCCTTGTCCCCAACCAAGCAATGGTTCCACAGCAGATCCCACAACAACGAATGATGTACGTCCAGCCTACAAGTCGCCCTACTTTCTCTATGGCAGACTACGAAGATGAAGAGGAAGACTATGTGCCAATCCGACCAAAGAAAAGAAGCAGTGATTTTATTAACGAAATCATTGAATCACCCGAAATGGATGAATTCTCTGCAAAAACTAGAGAAATTCGAAGAAACGCTGATGCAGTGCTACAGCGACTAAACACAACTCGACCTGCAAGTAAGGCGACGGACTTCTTTAAAACCTACGACTATGATCGACGACCACTCGTTCAAAGGTATCCATCTCCATTGCCAGAACGCACGCTTACAAGATCCCCATACTTGGAGGAAGACGACGAGCCCTTGCCATCAAGGCGGTATAACGGAGGTTATAGTTCTTCCAGTTTAAGACCTACAAATATCTCCTCTATAAGCCTCACAAGAGATAGAGTTAGATCAATCTATCAAGATCTTGATGATTCTGTTTCATACAAGACTCCAAAAAGTTACGACTTCGTCCACCCCGAAACTCTTACTCTGAGAAGCCCAACGGATAAAGTTCAATCCGAGATCAATAGGAAAGCATTGTTGAAAGAGCCGTCAAGAACAATCGGTCGACATGGGTCATTGAGAACAACAAGGGAAAGAAGTGGCCAGGATTCTGACGTCCGAAGTAATATTAGTATCCGTGCTCACTATGCAGCTATGAGAGAGGCTGCCAGCAGAGACGTCAATTTGAGAAAGCCCAAGGAAATCATGCCATAATTTTTATATTCAAAAGGACTCTTTGCTGATAATGAGTGACTGGTCTATGTTATAAAAGTAATTATGTCAGACACACAGTGTGTTCAAATGAGTAGTGTTCAGAAGTCAGCCACTGCTACTGCTGTGTGCTGTCCCACCAACCAAAACTTGACTCAGTCGAAATTATGCAAGTTGGAAAGATAATTTGCGAAAGGAAAGCATTTTGACGAGAATTCCTAAATATTTAAACCGGGCCAAGCTTGACGTGTCGTTTTCAACAGAACTCTCATTCGTGAGATCTGAATCTGAATGAAATACTCAAAGATGCGCCACACTACCATCCATTTCCGGGTAGCAAAACAAAATGATTGGCTTCCTTCCCGCAATTCCTTGTTTTAGCAAAATTACCAACTCAACTATTATTACCAACTTTTTAAAGTACATATTTTAAAATTTATTATCATTCTCTATGGCCGGACTCCAATTCATAAGAAGTTGCGTTTCTTTCTCACTCTCCACGCTATGGCTCAGTATGCATGTCGTAGGGTTCTAAATAGCTCTAGTTAAATTCTAGGTTAGGCTATGTAAATTGTAAATGATATCTAACTTTTGTCAAAACTATATTAGAAGCTAGAATTTATGTTCAAATCTTTAATGGGAGGTTAGCATTGTAATCTGAAATTTTTTCGTCCACTCCGTCCAGGCTGTCCCGTAACTCAATCAAAAATGTAATAATGTATTATAATATAATAATGATATTATTGGGATGATGTTGAATGAAATATATTAATTGTCATGTATGCTGCATAGATCTAAAAAAATCTACACATATATTACCACTATAAACCAATAAACAAGCCTTCCTTCAAAATATGATTGCAATTCAATTAAACGGCATCTCTGCGTAATCAAATAACCAGCATTCATCCTCCACCATGATCCCTTTGCTGAAGGGATTAACTTGTCCACACTGCACTTTCGAAATCTGCATCAATCATCCATCATAATTAACGATCTATTACAATCTCACAAAGACTTCTTGGGTACATGCCTCTATTTGCACAATTCAAAGGCTCTTTGGCTTTGGACTTGAAGAATTAACTTGTTGAGATTTGAATAGAAGGCTAAAGACATCCCCAGAGAGACCCCAGTGAAGCTTTAAACCAACCACACAATCAAAGTTATGCCCTAAAGAATTTCTTAATTAATTTGAACAACTTCATTAGCCATGTGTACCATTCGCAATTCTCTCGCTCTCTATAACACTTCCTCACTGCTATGAAAACAATGCAAATCCAACTCCTGCCAATTCCACACTACAAAGCAAAAGGACAAGCAATCCTGGTTTCAATTTCTATATCCCTTATTGCCTACTCGTAAACCACAAAAAAAGCTCCAATAACCAGCAAGGAAGCTATGCAGGACATCTGGAACGATCCACTTTCAGAATTCAGACCCAGCTGCGGAGAGCATTAAAATGTCCAAAAGGTAATTACAGCGTCTCCGGTTCCCGATTAATGACACTTTCTGGAAACGGTTATTCTTCATACTCACAGTCACCAAGAATACAAATGGCTAATTGAAAACCAAACTGCTTTTCATACAACGAGTTTTTTCTCTCAGAAACCCACAAACAACATTTGAAACATCCATCCATGTGTCCACAGACCTCGCTTTCATTACTGGAACACCACCTTTAATTTCATTGCACTCTTGCCCCCACCGGGTGGGTGGATATATATTTTTGATTAACTTGAATAAATCTATGAAACGAATAGAATAATTTCCTTTTCTCCGTTTAGTTTGAAAGGATTGAAGCTGAGAAAAAGGGTCGTATGAGCCATCTACTGATGCCATATTGGATTGAGGAGTGTCCCGAGTCCTGTGTCCAGGCGCCAAGACAAGTACGGCTTTTCGCGTTGGGCATAATTTATTGTCAATTCATTCATTCAAAATTTAAAAGCGTTTCTTGGCTTCTTCTCCTCTAGTTTAACAATTTCTAATTGTACTAGGGTGTGTGTTTGTGACATTGTCTGGAAATATAACCAAGTGGTCAATTACAGCTGAGTTCACACTGGAACAGTTTTAGACTTTTATTGTGAGTGTTTAATGTACAAGTTTATTATACAAATTGGTTGTAATGTTCAGGTAAGATGTGATTCAAGAATCAAGACGCTTATATCATCTCACTCTGATTTAATGAAAACTGTTCTATATTAAAGCTCTTAATTTCTTTTTATATTAATGCTGAGTACTGAGGGTCTACACTCTGGCAGTAGCACTGAGTAGTTATTAATATGTAATAATAGTAAGAAACGACAAGTCTCAAAAGAGTGCTACTGCACGCTGCTGTGAAAAGGTCCATAAATAATTGCCTTGGACTTGTAACATTCCTCAGTTAGTGGGATAGTTTGGGATCATTGATTGTCAGTTCAAGTCAATTCTCACGTCTCGGTATTTTTTAATGCTTTAGTTTTTTTAGTTTGAAATAATATTTGTGTTGATGATGGGCAGAACTCGAACTGGTTGAACTTGTCAACTTGAAGGTCGCATTAATTAACGATTAATGAATAATAAAATGATTATTTAGCTATTTAGGTTTAGCAAAGCAGTTTAGTAGTTGGAATTCACTACATATTCCCGTTTGACAAGTTTAGATTCCCAGTAATCCCAGTTCACAGTTAGACTTTAAAATTGTTATTGTTAGCAATTGGTACGATTTTGCTATTTAGATTGATTGAGTGAGATGCATTACAATTTTTTTAATTTTCAATTTTTAGTTGCGGATATCTTGTGCGGATTTCTTCACATTTGTAGCTGTAGATGTTTGTTTGTGACCCTTGCATTTGCATGACTGCATGACTCTGACACTATAGCATAGTGTACAGTCACTATAGTCCAGATTCCACACCGAGAAATATTCGATACTTCCTCCGTCATTCTCCCACTTCAGTAATACTTCCATCTGATTCCATTTCAATTTTTCCCCAAATTCCAATCGCTCTGAGGATTTGATCCAATTGTTTTCCTAGACGCACTTACCTTCTGCTGCTGATTCTGCCTGATTCCGTGTAGTTTTTACACTGTATATTCCTTGCCACTGTAGTACTCACAAAAAAAGGTTTGTAGTCCTTTGCACTTTCTATATTTACGACTTTTATAGTAATCGCCTGTACTTGTAGTTATATTTAATATTTTGTAATCTTTCTTTAAATTGTTTACATAGATCTATTATCTTTCTTCAATGATTTCAGTAAAAGTTTCTAGTAAAGGTACAAGGAATAAATTAAAATGCAATGCAATGTTTAGTTATTCGGAAGGGTAATTTTCATAATTTAAATGCTCTTTCAGGCGGATAAATGTGTGCTTGTATTTCTTTTGTCTTAGGACTTCGTGAATAAATGCCTTTCTAAACTACAAACAGCTAAGTTATAATGGAATATTAGAATAGTGAAGTCTTATGACTAGTAGTACTAGCAAACATATACAAAATTAAAATTGCTTTATGACAGAACTTTTGTATCCAACTTATTTGGGCCCGGAATTTATTTGGGTCAGGGAAATTATCCCTCAGGATACAGGGAAATTTTTAGGCAATGTTACATTATGCATGTATGGTGGATTTATGTTTATGCTGGTTTTTGTAGTAGAAAGGGCACTTATTGATAATTGATAATTAATTAACTGTTCCATAGGGATGAAACGAGGGGCTGACAGAGAAATGGCATCACCACAGAAAAGACCTCGTGCTCTCGGACAAGAAGTCCGTGTCCTCATACCTTCCCGAGTGAGCATTTTACTTGAAAATGTTTAACTTTCCGTTTATAGTATCATGAACTACAGTAGCGTATTATTTCATGGTAATATTTATAGGTTGCTGGATCAGTGATTGGAAAAGGTGGTCAAAATATTGCAAGATTGCGGTTGGAGGTAAGTCCCTGTCGTACAGGTTTGGGATTTTCGTCAGTTTTGTGCAACATCTATGCAAGAAGACTTCTGAAGTCTCCGAATCAGTAACTATCACATCTAGTTGCCCAATGATGTCTTCACAATACCTTTAAAATTAAAAATTGTTATATTATACTGATCAATGGTCCCATTTTGTGTTTTCTTGGTCCCTCTCTTCCGGCTGTGGTGCCCCGTCCCGTCCCGAATGCCCCATTGTCCACACAATTCTAGAACAAAGCCACCGTTAGTGTCCCCGACTGTCAAGGCCCTGAAAGGTGACGTAACCCTCACACCACATTTTTATGATCATCAATCCTTCCAAGTTTCTGTATTCTTCATTCTCTGCGCTGCCCGAACTCTTTAGTTGTTAGTTGTAAAAAAACGGTCTGATACATTAATATCGACTGACGTATATAGTGTACCATTATAATTGCAAATTGCCATATTATTTTTATTTGAAAAAATTCAATATTTATCATTTTTTCTGTTGTCTACAATTTCCAGTAAGAAATATTCATTTTGTATCCAACTAAATGCACATAATCTGTATTGCGTTAGCTAAACGAACCGAAGTCATCCGAACTACTAGACTATTCAAATGTTTTTGTTTAAATTATCGCTATCTATTCTGTTATTTGATGCCTGCGATGCGAGGCCAATATATTAACTAAATTTTTGAACTAAAAAAAATCGTAGGTTGGTTACCATAGGCGCAGATGAACAAGAAACTACACTAAATGTCCTGGCACAGGTCTTACAGCTCATTCAAGATGTAAGTATTTGCATGATATAAAGTAAATCAACTTGCTGGCAGTTATTTGTCAAATAAATTTCAAACTTTTGTCACAGGATCAAAAGCGAGGAGTGGATACCGACGAGGTCGGTAGCATTGAAGTCCGAGCTCTATTCCATCATACTCAGGTTGGAAGCATCATTGGAAAAGGGGGGTCTAAAATCAAAGAACTAAGAGAGGTACGTATTTAATATAAAGAACTTGTGTATGCGTTTCCACTTGCAGGGGATTTTCGTAACAAAGCCTTAATATTATTCTTTTGATTATGGCATCATTTTAGACAGAAAAAATATCTCAAAAAATTTACATATTAGAAGTGTTTTCACTTTAAAGCCATTTTATATTGAGTTTTATAAATGCATAATGATTTGTTTAATTTATGGATTATAATACCCTTTATACATCATGCTATACTATGTATTCAACCATTTAACGCTTTTAAAATCGTTAAAATTATTCCAAACTATTAAAAAGAAGTATAAAGCGTTATGTATATAAAAGGCTTGGTCATTATAATTAATTAGCCGAACGTCCATACAACAGACTAATTTTTTGTTCAATTATAAATTTTCTTTAGACTACTAACGCCCAAATCAAGGTCTTCGGGAACGTATGTCCGAGAAGTACTGACCGAATCGTGGCTGTAAGCGGAACGGTAGAAGTTTGTGTGGAAACCATCAGAAGATTACTCACTCTTGCAAATGAGGTTTGATAGCTTCCACTAATATGTAATCCAATTAAATTAAATGTACAATTTTTTTTTCGGTTTGTAGAGTCCCGTAAAAGGACCACTGGAAAAGTATGACCCGCATAACTATGACGAGTTTCATGCAATGGAATATGGTGGCTTTGGTGAAGCTCGTGGTGGTGGGGATTTCTTTAGAGGTAAATCTCGCGAATACAAAGTTATGGATTTGCAGTGACAGGGTTGTGTGCATATTTATTAAAATGCATTATTTTTTTGTAGGACCACCTAGAGGACCCCCACCCAGAAATTTCCGACCGAATACCAGAGGGAGAGGCGATGGGGGACCAAGCCGTGGAGGGCCTAGAGGAGGACGTAAGTTCACTTCTCTAATTTCGAATTAGGTGAAAATATCTCAATTTTTGAATGAATATTTACCTATGTTATATGGTTTTGTTGTATTAGGGAACGGATTCGGGGGGCCGCCAACTCCTAATCGAAGCTATGGAGGTGAAGAAGTTGCGATTGGTATCGGTAGTGGAGGAGTTGGAGGTGGGGGCAGCGACCAGGAATCATCGTGTCAAGTGACCATTCCGAATGAGGTAAGTAGATTAATTTTTAAATATTTGAAAATTAATTCAGCGATATATGAAATACTAACAATTCGCATGTTATATACTCACCAGTATGCTGGAGCTATTATTGGCAAAGGAGGTACTCGAATTCGACGCATCAGAGCTGATTCAGGTGCTGGCATTACCATTGCTGAGCCTGCTGATGGACAAAACGAAAGAATCATCACTATAACAGGATCTCAAGGACAAATTAGAATGGCACAGTATCTTCTTCAACAAAGGTATTTGTCAATCGTCGTTCTGTCAGTTTTAAATGGGTGTAATTACATATATATATGAATGTTTTTTTTTCAGCGTCAAAGAGCATCTGTAAACTTATCCGTCAGGAGAAGAGTTCATGACCAAATACTTCTTGCACTATAATACTTTATGTTTCCTTTATTTCTTCTATCGTTCAATTACACGGGTTAGGATCCCTGAAAATCTACGCAGTTCTCTAAAGTTTGGGTAGGATAGGCGTAGGCATATGCATAGTTGATGTACTTTCATAAGAAAGGGTTTAAATAGTAGCAATAGATATGATGGTAAATTCTATCTGGTTTGAGGTCTACATTTTGCATTTGTCGTGTAAATAGGCTATTAATGACTTTTGTTATGATGAAACAAACGAATGACCTCTTCACGTATTGTTTTATCTTATTAATTTAGTAAGAATATTTAAAAGTAGTTTCAAACCTTTTACAGACACGATTGCATTTATCAGTCTTTAATATTATTGTGTAACAATGAATAAATTTTGAGTTTATGAAATCATTTTTCAAGATGCACTATATTTAATTTCGTATGGACGATGGTCGGGTGTTTATTATAGTTACATGATATTTTAGTTTACAGACATGATTGCATTTATCAGTCTTTAATTGTGTATCATTGAATAAATTTTGAGTTTATGAAATTGTTTTTCAAGAAGGACTGTATTCGATTTTGTATGAACGATGAACGGGTGTTTAGTTACATGCTATTTCAGTTTCCAGGAAAAAAAATTCTATTGTACTTCAGAGATGGTTATAGTATATATGTGTATATATGTATATAGTGATAGGTTATTTTTGGACTATGTAATAGCAATTTGTTCCCGTTCCAGCATTTTTCCGGGTGACGATTTAATCACGGATATTTTTAATCAAAGCTTGAACCGATCAAGCAAAGTCATTTCATGGTTTAAATCTTTGTATCCTGTTTAAGCCGTAAAGGTTTTTTGTGGACTTTTCGTCCATGGTGCTTTTGAAACGTTCATGCATTCCACGTTTCCGAATTCCAGTCAACCAACTATTGCATTTTGAAACTACAGAGATTTTAGATGCATCAATGAATCTTGCGTTGCACAGTTCGACATTATGTTGAGCATTAATTTATCATACTCCCAAATATTAGGCATTTTAAAAAGTTAATTAATTAAGAAATTTATGCAGAAATTATTTATCATGAATTTGGCAGATAATTACAAAAACAATAATCCCCAGTCCTACCAGTTCATGTACAAAATCGTATGATTGAGTTTCCCTTGATTGAATGAGTATGATAAAAGTAATCATGCGGCAAGTCAGTGCAGAGTGCTTTCCAGTTCTCATAAATTTGCCAATTTTTTTAATGAGCAAAATGCTTTCATGCCTCAATGCACTTGCACATCACTTTGTTTCTGTAATCAATCCTCAAACATAAAGTTTAGTTTTTTAAGTTCTTCCCCTGGAGCATATAAAAGACCTGCAAACTGCAATCTGCATTAGTAGAAGATTTATCATACCAAACAAGTTACGAATATTCTTGAATCATTCAAAAACAAAATTGAAAATGAAAGTAAGCATCTTAATTCTTGTGGTCATAACCAATTTCTTGGCTTTCTCCTCATCAGTTCCAATTCCCGATGATGATGCTGAATCAACGAACGCTGATTTGACTGAGTCTATATCCGTACTCTTAAATAATCGTAATTTCAGCACCTTCTTAAAATCTATCCTTTCCAGAATCGGCTTTGGAGAAAGTAAGTGAAAGCTCATTCTCTGAACTATTTTTTCCATAATTAAAGCTTTTCTAAGCTTGATGCAAACCGAACGCATCAAATTAGGTTCATACCTTATCTGAAATATATATTTTAGGCTCTCGTCAAAAACGTCATGCACCACTACAAGGCCCAAAAGGTCATTACAAAGGGAAGCCTGAATATTTCCCCGGGGGTGGTTACGGAAACGGTGGAGCCGGAGCCGGAGCCGAAGCCTCGGCTTCTGCTCAAGCAGATGCGGGAACAAATTACAATGATAAATTCAGACACGGGAAACATGGTCCTGGATGTGGGTGTGGTGGTCCATCCGGCGGGTACGGTGATGGTGACTCAGGGGCATTTGCAGGTGCCGCTGCTGAGGTATGAAAAATGAGCTGTACCGAAACCTTTTTATAATATCCTGGTTAATGCGTAGTTTTGAATTTCTACAGGCCAGCGCTAGTGCCCAAGCAGATGCCCTTGGTTATGGCGGAAGAGGTGGACTTGGTTATGGTGGAGGAAATGGAGGAGCTGAAGTATCTGCGTCTGCAGACGCAAACGCGAAGGTGAGACTTTTCATAGTAAATTCCCTTAACTATTTACAAACGTATTTACGTTGTTTCAGGCAAACGGATATGGTGGGAGGGGTGGGCCATTGAGTGGGGCAGGAGCCTCTGCAAATGCACAAGCTGCAGCAACATCTGGAGCCATAGGGAACGGAAGGGGTGGTGCAGGAGCCCATGCAGGGGCTTCAGCAAATGCAGGTGCATCTTCTGGGGGCATCGGTAATGGAAGGGGTGGTGCAGGGGCGCAGGCAGGAGCTTCTGCTGGGGGCATCGGTAACGGAAGGGGTGGTGCAGTGGCGCAGGCAGGAGCTTCCGCAAATGCAGGTGCATCTTCTGGGGGCATCGGTAATGGAAGGGGCGGTGCAGGGGCGCAGGCAGGAGCTTCAGCAAATGCAGGTGCGTCTTCAGGAGGAGGAGGTCATGGAAAACATAACGGGCATAGTCAAGCTTCTGCCAGTGCAAATGCCAACGCCGGAGCTGGAAGTGGTTATTGATAGCGTAAGCCAATTCAAAATTCGGTTGTCCAACAAACATTTATGTTCACGTCACGACTTATTCCAAGTATGTTAACTAAGGGCGTACAAACGATTCGAGTGTTACCAAAGTTTTTTTCTCTTTACTATCTAAGTGTCAACTATTAACACGATTACTGGCATTTGGAAATCACTTTCATGACAATAAAATTAAATTCATCGAAATATTGAGCTATGAGCGGAGCATCAATTTTACCACATTGCACACGTATTTGTGGGTAACATATTGTATACTAAATAAATAAGCAAATCCATTTTTTTTTTACCTATTAAAAGATTTCCCTCAAGCTATCTATCTAGATTCTCCACTCTGGACGGTTTCATTCATTCTATTCTCCAAGCAATTTATGTTTCAGTGTATTGATGATTTGTTTTGTTGAGGTTCAAATTAATCAAGGCCCACAAGTCTTCATCTTTCTTCTTCGTCTAAATCTTTGTCATGTCATTATCAAGGATAAGAAAGTATTGAGATGAAAAAGGTTCCTCCTCTTAATATATTATATCTTGAGTTCCTTGTCTCTTTATGTAGTGACTGGCCATTGTATTACAGTTGACAGTTAGCTGATGTCTGTTTAGCTTCGCTTGGATTGAATGTAAACGTTTTAGAAATAACTGATTAAATTTTGTTTTCAATATTTTTAATCAAAACAAATTTTCATCGGGGACCTAGTTCATTATAATTAACATCGATATTCACATTTCTTTCACTTGTGAATAAATCAAAATATCAATCAAATTACATTAACAGGAATTTTTCAACATTGATACCTCCTTCAACAATACATCAATGTTTTTTTGGTTAAATACCTTATAACAATTGTTAATATTATATGCATGTATAAGAAAGCCGTGTGACACTAATAAACATTTATGACTGCCATAAAAGTTTTTCATCATAGTTAAACTTTCAACTGCTGGGAGAAACTCATAAAATTACGACTTTCTACATATTATTTACAAAAATCGTGCTGTCTGTTTACACTGTAAACATGTAACAAAAATACCTTAAGAAGCCTGTGATTCATTAGTACAAGTATCTAGAGGCTTAATTGACAAAAATTAGTACAGTTGAGATATGCTTTTCTAAAACAAAACTTGGATTTGAACTCAAAACCCGGCAGCTGCTGACTATAAACGAGGGTGAAAATTATTTATACTAAATCTATCAAAGTGAAAGGTAGTTATACTGACGAATTTTGAAGAAATACAACAACTTATTTGATTAAATACACTTTTTTCCTTCTACAAATGCGTTGGAACTACGAACAATGCATGATATAACAGAATATTTGCAATATTTCTATCTTAGGATTAGATACAAGCAAGTTAATAGAAACAAGTCACAGTTTTGAGTGAAGATTAAATCGTCGATGGACGTTGTAGACCTTCCCGATCAATCAATCCTTCAAGGAACACAGCTCCGGTATTACCAAACGGCCCCTAGCATCGTTTAAGTCGAAACATACATTTATGGAATCAAACAATTGTGTGTATTTGAAATAGTAAACATCTGAAACACTAAGTTTTCTAAAACATCTTGAAGAGTAAGAGAATGAAAACTCATAAAAATGACCCAAACAATAGTAAATATATTCATTGAATTAGAAATAGAATCTTAAATGTTTGCTTTTGAAAATTTTTCCCCTAATTTATTAAATATCCAATAGTTCTCCGTTAACATTAATATCGCAATCTATCATCAGGCAACTGCAAATTCAAATGTAAATCAGTTGTACTTTAAGTTGAATTGGTTGTTCAAGTAGTTGAATTGAAGATGACTTTACCTTCAATTCCAGCTGCTATCGTGCTAACTAGAAAAAATCAAGATTTCCCGTTTGGATAATATAATCATGATATTTTGTCCATAAAATCTGGTATATTAATTTTGGTTGGGTTATCGTTGCGATAAATGGGTTACAGTTTTTACAAAGAACTATCATTCAAAGTTTTACGCTAAAAGGAAAAACTGAGTACATACTAATGTAAAAAGTTTAGTATACTAATATAATTTTAGCCACTGGACTTATAAATAAAATACATTTATAATATTCGATTTTTGATTGAATTGTTTTCGTAAAAACATATAGTCCAAAGTCATGGTTTAAATCCTGTTTTAAACATCAACTTTGTCGTACTTTCTGTCTGCAGGATTTAAGAAATTTGCTAGCGTCTTCTTCACTCGCAACGCTGTCAGCCTGGCAGAGGCGTTTTGATACCAGCATTCTTTCATCAGCTTTGACATCATCTTCTGAGTCTATAACAAAGTTAAAATAAATACATCAAATCACAAGATTCTAGGTTAGATAGGTAGTCAAGCGATATTAATTTTACAGATATGTGGATTTGACTTGAAACTTTGCAACCATCATCCCATTCCATCGGCCATCGTAAACATACAACGACTCAATATGAACCTCGGCCTAATTTCTTATTCATTTATGGAATGTTTATTTTTTTCTTAGTAATCGATTTGAGTTGTTTACAAAAATCTTACCTATGGCCATTGCAAACCATATTTTTGCTTATTAAGCTGACTTATGGTATGAAAAGGAGAAAACAAACTCTTCAGACAGAGTGCAAATATAAGGGATACAAAACGTTGTCCAAAATTTGTATAGTTTTTTATTCAACCTCTATTTTGATATGAAACGTTGTAGACAGTCTTGGAGTCGGACATCTTGATTATTTATTTACTTATTTTGATAGCTCCAAAAATAAAATTTACCTGACGATCGTTATGCAATTTTATGCAAAAAACTCGGACACTAAATAATTTATCTTTAAAATGTATACATCAGAGACCGTCAACAATGTTTCAAGCAAATGTTACAATTCTAAAAAAAAACACTTGTTCCAATTGTTATTCAAGATATAATTTCTGAAATCATGCATCGCATGAATTTGTTAGTAGATAATTGTCCTACGCCATGTAACTCATCTTTATCATAGAGCCCGTTCACAAATCAATATGGAATTATCAATATCACGGGATACGATCCCAGTGATTCATGTGTATTATGACGATCATCCCAATGACTCATCAATTTTCCGAGTTTCTTTGCTGGTAAAATGTTAAACACTAAACATCTAAATACACTCTATACTCTGACGTCCCCACCACTTCCAAACGAAACTAATATCAACATGGAAATACATCAGCTAAGCTATACATAACAAGTACCAATGCAATGCATACGCATCATAGATTGATGATAAATTGAATGTAAAATGCAGTAGAGAATTGTTATGGTTAAGATACGTAGATTAGGTGTGTCTGCTTTTTACAAAGTAAAACAAATAATCTTGTTATGCTTTAGCTGCTGGTGTAAAAATCCTGGACAATTTGCCTATATAACTATGATTACGAAATCCATGCATGGTCTTTGGAAGCGTTAGATATTCATCCAAGGTGGTTTCCTATTTAGTTATCTGAGCATGTAAAAATACACAATTATGGCTTCTACATAACCCCTCCCCCCTCCAACACTACCCCCGTCGCGAGGGAAACCTCATGGAACACAAACCATTGCATTACCACTAAAGAAGCTTTGTGAAATTGTGAATGTGAAATAAATGGAAGTAAATTACTTCCAGCTTTGCCCAAGGCATAACAGCATACAAAAACAAGTACTACGAGTAACTACATACCCGGCCATCTGATCTCTCATTCTTTTCTAGCCACAATCAAATACAATTATACTGCTCATTCTTTTCATTTATATAACATCAATTAACCTGCGTGGACCTGGCGGAGTGGAATTATCTGTGCCAACTACGAACTTTCAGTCTAAAGCCGTTAATTTGATTATACACGTGAGTCGACTGAGTCCAGTGATAATAAGTTTTGTTAAAAACACAAAATAAAGTTAGAAACTGAAAACTACTACTTGTTCATCATTTTGAAAACAGTTTCAAGCTCTGTCAACAGGCTATTGACAATTCAACAGATGGTTATTGGTTTACGTCTCAAATCTAAAGAAGCGGATTAGGTAAATTTTGGAGTTTATAGTTACATATTTTTGATATAATTCATGGACGCTTTAGATTAAAACTAGTGTTTGGAAGGATCAGTTTCGGCTTCAGGTTCTTCATGCGATTATAAATTCCAAGCTATATCTTAAGTCTCTGGCTATCGTCGGGTATGGTGACATAGTAATTAATATTAGTAAAATGTCATTCGGTTTCATTTCCATGACTTTCTATATATTTCAAGTAGAGTTATGCCTGAATTTTTATTCCAAAAATTCCCATCAATACGTTTCGTTTTTGACACCCTTGTTTCAGTTCTTTCTATATCCAGTACACGACCAACCATGCAATGCGGTGATTCAATACATTTCATAAGATAGTAGAGATACGTACATCCGGTACATCATGCAAATTTAGGTAAATATTGAATGATTGAAATTTTATGATCAGAGGCTGAATTAAAAAATTCAGAGAACTTTGGTTTCAGTACAAGTGAAAAACGTATGATTCTAACAATGTGTGTGCCTAGATAAAATACGACTACTGGTATACATTTAAATTGTTTCTATATCTTTCTTTCTTTCTTGAACAAAACAAAATAGCTTATTTTTCATTCAGAGAATGCCAAGAACGTAGATTCTAAAACACGGGTATGTTTTTTACCCAGTAGTAAAATCAATATCGTTCCAGAAACTTCTATTCTGTTCTACTCTTACTACGACGTACTTTTGCTTGGGACTTGTACAAAAACTATATAAACACCCGAACCTACGAACATGCTTGTGACTTGAGAGTTTTGTGAGAGTGTGTGACTGGTGACTTGGACACATGCCACTACAGACTATTAAAGCAATCAGTTTTAATCTGACTTAAGGTTAAAAATCATTTAAAATTTGTATCGAAGTCGGAACCATTTCGTCAGGTAAATAATACAATTGATCGCGTACTACTAGGAAATAAGATAAACCATACATACACATAAAAATCATGAATTATTGTGATTTCCACTGTGCTGAATCGGCTGGTAATATTTCCTTGTTAATTACTGGAATAACTGTTTTCCTCATGTTTTTATATTTAAATAACTAATATGCTGATACTTTTGAAGTTAACTTAGAATAATAAAATTTTGCAATGTTTAAGTACGGTGCAATGTTTAGGTATAATAACAGGAAGCTGGTCTGACGGATAACCTAATATTGTGTCCACGATATTCCACACAATTGGTTAACTAAAAGCAATATATGCAACTAACTATCTGTTATATTTTTGCAGATAAAATTCAGGATATCAAATAAGAATCAACCGTCTCGATTTCGTTGGAAAGGATAAAAATAATTTAAATGGCATATAATTCCCAACAAAATCAGTATGGTGCTTTCGGTAAGTTTTTGAATCAGTATTTTTAAATTATGCTAAATCGTTTATATAGAATACAGTTAATTCATCGTTGTAATTTCTAAATCCAAAACAGGACAAGGAGGATATCCAAGTGCACCACCCTATGGATCAGGTGGGGGCCCTCCACCTCAAGGGGGATACCCTCCACCACCTCAAGGAGGATATCCTCCACCTCAGGGGGGTTACCCTCAGGGTGGTTTCCCTCAGCAAGGCTTTCCACCACACCAAGGTGGTTATCCGCCGGGTGGCGCATATCCAGGGGGTCCTTCTTTTCCTGGGGCAGGAGGAATGCCACCAACTACGGGCTTTCGATTCGCCGGTAACCCAGAATTTAGCAACAAGTCAAGTGAAGGTTTTGAAGGTTATGAGTTCAGTGACAAATCCATCAGAAGAGGATTCATTCGGTAAGCGAATATTGTGAACATTCCTTGAGCAGAAATCATCAGCCAGATAGAAGATATAATACTAATTGTTTCTCTATATTACTAATAGGAAAGTTTACAGTATTCTGATGGTGCAACTTCTCATAACATTCGGTTTCGTGGCTCTATTTGTCTACCATGAACCTTTGAGAACGTGGACCAGGGACAATCCAGGATTCTTTTATGCCGCCCTAGGACTGACCTTTGTGACTTTAATTGCAATGGCATGTTGCGAGGGAGTGCGAAAGAAGTTTCCAGGAAACTTCATCTGTCTGGCCATATTCACACTAGCGGAAGGATTCCTGCTGGGTTCCGCAGCAAGCACATTCCGGTACGTCAATAAAATTCATATACCTAAATTATTACGAATTTGGGACACATGTATGATCATGTTGCTATTTTCTTTTTAGATCTGAGTCTGTTTTATTGGCTGTTGGTGTCACCGCAGTTGTATGTTTGGCTTTGACTGCATTCTCTTTCCAAACGAAATGGGACTTTACAGCAATGGGTGGAGGTCTTTTCGTGTGCATGATTGTATTCGTACTTTTCGGATTCCTTGCTATATTTCTGAGAGGAACATTCCCAATTCTAAACCTCGTGTATGCCTGCTTGGGAGCACTACTGTTTTCAGTCTACCTCGTCTACGACACACAGCTTATGATGGGAGGAAAACACAAGTGTTCTATTTCTCCCGAAGAATACATTTTTGCAGCACTCAATCTCTACATGGACATAATAAACATCTTTATCTACATTCTTTCCATAATTGGAAGTTCCAGCGATTAGCCCTTCTAAATCTCACGAAATACGGAATTTACCCATCTCTAATTTGACTTACTTTATAACCTTGTAGTTCAAATCAGAAGCCATAACTTCACTCTGATCGTAACTCATTTAAAAAATATAGAAATATAATCTTCAGCCATCAGTCGTTGTGTTCTTCTGATTGCGAATGCGATATGAGTTAATATTTTATGATGATACCGAACAAATAGGTTTGATGTAATTAGTTTTGTTATATGAAAAGGTGCTAAAAGTTTCACTCGGTTCTTCAGGGTACCTATATAATGGACTACAAGATTAGACTTAGCAAAACTTGATTTCGAATGGTTTCAAATGTATTAAAGACTGCCTGATTTGAAAACTCTAAACTGTTTAGGTCATAGATAGATATACTAACGATAAACTATGTAATAGATTTACGAGAGCAAGAGATGCAAGATGAAATACGATAACTTAAAAAAGCACTGTCATTGTGAGATATGTTATAATCTTAATCTAATTATGCTTATTAATATTCTTAAGTATGCATAAATTAGGAGGCTCCTAAATTTTACGATGGCGATGCCATCATGCCATGGTAATTTTTACTTGCATTTTCTCAATTAATAAATAATATTTAACCTTAAAAATTTCTTTACGTATCTAAATAGCAGAAAAGCCAAAAAATATTGTGACATTATACTTACCTCAACTGATTGCCACCTGTTAGGGATAGATGGTCTCTGTTGATCAAGGCAAATGACTTTTCTCATCTCCTCAATTGACGGGTCCGATGGAACCATGTCGTAAAATGGCAGTTGGAAGTCATCGAATATCCCTAAAAAATTATTTTCGGAAGAGTTCGATCAATGAAATTAAGACTTTAGCATTCGTACTGAATAAAATGCTCACCTCCAACATTGCACCTTCTTGATAGTTCCCAAAATACTAGTCCCATGGCGTACACGTCTGCCCTTTTAAAAGAATCGAAATGGTCCATATTCATAGTTTCGTCCAAAACCTAAATGATAGCCAGTGTAGTTTTAGTTTAATATTCAAAACATTCCTTCATATCTCAATCATCTCGGCAAACCCATTCTGAACATTAAAGCAAAAACAAACCTCTGGTGCCATATATCTTTTCGTTCCTACGCGGTTGTTAAGCGGGATATCAACCTGGTTTGACGTTGTATCATAGCGAACCGCAAGACCAAGGTCTCCAATGCAACAAGTTCCATTCGATTTAACCAGAATATTTTTAGATTTCAGATCTCGATGGGCAATAGCTGGTTTTCCTTGAGTTCCAACGATTTCCATATGTAGATGTGCCATTCCAGTAGCAATAGAGAGAGCCATTCTAATCATAGTCACAGGATCAACGACTGTCCGCGCCAGATAGTCGAATAGCGATCCTTTTTCGTGAAAATCTGTCACCAACCACAATTGTGTCCATGTTCCATTATCTAAAATACAAATGAAAATCTAAGTAATTCATCAACTAAATTTGGAAAACATTCTATGGCACGTGGATGGGGTTGGAATTATTTTTAAACTAGTAAACCATGACCACGTTCCCTTGTTATACAGCAAAATTAAGAAGTAAAAACGTCATGTTGGTGCCATAATTAAGATACCTTGGGCCTTAGAAACATCAAATTGTAGCTATAAATTTTGTTTATTTTATAAGATCATCGTGTAAGTAACCGCCATTAAGGCCTTGAAATTAAGGTTGAACTTTGACCAGTGAGAATACATGGCATATTATAAATTATTCATAGATCTAGAGTACTCATAAATATTCCACGCAATGTAATGGGAAAACTAGCATTCAACTTTCTTTTGCTTAAAACTCAAAACTCTGTGTGTTTCGTATAGTAATTTATTGATGCATATGTAAAAGAAATCTGACCAGTGCATTGGTATTTTGTGGAAGAATTCAGCAAGTGTTCCCTTGATGCATTTTCTATAAGCTTATTCTTCAACGTCACTCTTCAAGCATATATTGAATTGATAATAATCTAATCTGAAACTCTCAATCATCATTGAATACCAGTAATCTTTGTATATTATTTTAGCATAGGCTTTTGTTATTGAATTCCACCATAGGTCCATGTCTGATGTCGAATCGATTGCCCTTGATATTTCATGGTAATAAAGCCTCCAACTAAACGAAATATATGAATTATTAATAGCATGTAAAACAAACTTAGGTTCGTTTGTTAGTCTTTGATTTGTCCAGTAACTGCAGATTAGTTAAACTCTCTTCAAACTACTCACGACTCAAAAACCATCAATACCAATCACCATATATTAACAAATTTCTTCAACTAGTACCTGGAAGTTGAAAATGTATTAATTTGACTAAAAAAGTCTCAGCAGCAGTACCTTTATTATCGGCAGCAATAAACCCAAGAATGTTTTCATGACGGAGCATGACCGTCTGGTAGATCTCAGCCTCTCTAAACCACGACCTTTCTTCTCGGGATGAAAATATTTTGACAGCCACATTTTCCCCCCGCCAGCGACCTCGCCAAACTTCCCCATATCGACCTTTCCCCGCTTCTTCGATCAATTGAACTTGTCGTGCAATGCTTCGCTGGACCAACAAAGGCAATCCTGTAATTCATAAAGTTTACAATTGATTTCAAATAATCATCCCTTATTGGAAACACGCCACACAGGACAATAGCCTGTTAACTGATCTTCGTATTCATTCATTTCCTCCACTACTTGAATTATAGAGATCCTACTGCTCTTCCATTCGACCAAAGTTCAACTTCAACTTGGAATGTTATGGAGGAGAGTTCATGGTCCTTCATTCACAAAAAACTATAACCTATTCAACAAGACAGTGAGGATGAAAACCCAATGAATTTTAAGTTGTTACGGACGGTGTCAATTATTCATACAAGGGACTGGAAATAATAATTAATGATGTATTTCCATTACGACCACCTTCTCAAGAACTCGGATGATCTAGCTAAGTATAATAATAAAATACGCAGCTGAAAACAAGGCAATAAACCTCAAACGTAACAACACTTCATCCCATCCGTCAGTCAGGCCTTAAAAAATTTACAACCATCTGTAAAAAAAACCCATTAAATTGGGCATTATTCCAACGCATGGAGGAGGCCAGCCAGGCCAGGTATCCGTCAGAGTAGTCCCCGTAAAATAAGAAACCCTTTTCATTATTTGAGGAACATTCGCGTTTTACCAAAGTAGTAATTTAGAGTCCTAATTCGTGTATACAACAGAATGGTGTTTAAAATTACCTGAACCAGATCCACTGGTGGTCATATCAATCATATCCTTTAAACAAGGGCCGGTAGAGTCAGCGTCAGGGTTGCTTAGCAAATACTTCTCCATGAGTGGTGTCTTCTGGTGCTGGAACTGCTTCAGTCGGTTCTTCTTTTGCCAAAGGTAGAAGACCACCACCACAACGATGAGACAAAGAACAAATACTGGTCCAATGATCAGCATGGCCATTTCCCACACTCCCAAGTCCGACCATCCTCCTCCCTCATCTGCTTATTTTAATATCAATTAGCATTTGATCTCATGTGTCAAAAACGAGAAATTAAGAATCCAACTTCTACTCTGTGCGTGATGATTATTACTGAGTTATTGAACCAGCCGATAAAAAATATTCTACTATACTGACTTTTTGTACTGTAAAGGTTCAACAGAAAAACATTCGATACTGTAATATACTATAAGGAAGATTGAGCGAGATGGAAAGTTTGAGAGGGTGGACGTTTAGTAGCCCTTAAATGTTGACTTGCTCTTGCGCTTCAAACATGCAATGTCTTGTGTTTGGATTTTGGAATGAAATTCCAGAGAGGTATGCAATATCCCCCTTTAGAATAAGCGAATGTAGAAGAAGGCTAGAGGTCAGATGAGAGGTTTTCAGAGCTTGACATCCAAGCAAAGCATGCAAGGGGGAAGTTTCAATTGTACTGGACAAACTCAATTTCAAAAGCAATCAAACACAAGACATTAGTTTCCATCATTAGCAAGCTTTTTTTGTGGATAAAATGCGGTATGAAATATTGGTGTACAGGATAATCTGAAGAGACTCGTCAGAATCTTCAGAACGCATCCATGCCCACTAAAATTCAACATAAGTTTTTTCCAGCAGCGCTCACGAATACGTACAAATGCAAAGGGTAAAAGTGTGGAGCAAAAATTACAATTTTTATTCTAGGATTCCATTGACATTAGCATGCGAGGCTCTCATAACTGTTCTATTTAGCTATGCAGCAATTTTGTGTATTTAATTTGTGATTTGCTTGCTGCAAATCGCTTGATTGCTTAAGCAGCACTTACAAAGCAATAAAATACAGGCTGTAGCGGTATGCTTTAGCTTGAGCTTAAATACTTTGAGGCAAATTTAAAAGCTAATTTTCTTGGCTTTCGCGAAAGCTGCATCGCAATTGCTGCAGGGAGGAAAAGCTTTCATGCGGAAATCAAAAGACAGCAGCGTGGATTTTGCGAGCTCAAATGGTTTGTTAAACCAATCGAGTATAAGCTCAAAACGTGAGCAAGCCGTATCAATTTCAGTTGACACAATAATTAGCTTTGACTCCACGGCAGTGGTCGAGATCAATTCAAATTCAGGCTTTAACATCCTTAGAAGTTAGATGATAAAGGTTTAGAAGGAGTATACACTCGTATCATATAAATACAATTATAAATGGAATTAGGATGTTGACGGAGGCTAAATCACTGAAAACCGCAGCCACAGCTTCTGAAGTAGAAACTTTGGAAAAGTTTCAAAATTTTGAATTCCAAAGGACATCCTCCTCATCCACTTTGAACTATTTAGATTTGAACTGAAACTACTAATGGATCTGTCCGACCAAACATCAAAGAACTTCTTGAGCAGAACCTAATTTTCCCGAACATGACATAACCGCAACAACTCAGCTTCAAAGACAAGAAATCACAATCTAAATTCAACCGGAATGGTTTTTTTTTGCTATTTCCCCTCTCCTCCCTATTTCTTACTACACAGCCATAAAATCCCTTTCATGTTTAAGTACACTTCCTCTAAGAAACCGAGAAAACCCAACTTGTCTCCTCAATCTCCATTTCAAATAATAACGAACATGTCTCCAATTGGGAAAAACTGCTGCCAGACTGCTATTAACGAATGCTTCTATAAGAGGACTAATCTTTCTCAACAATACACATTTTGTTTATCTTATTTGCAATACGGGAGACCTCTCTAATCAAAAATCCAAACTGAAGTATCCAACATTTCCAACTTTCCCTTAGGGATAGAGAAAGCAAACTTTTGTTCAGTTCTACACAAGAACTAATTTACACGTTGTAAATTACAACGAAGCTCTAGATGTAGATCAGCATATATATTATACCCACAACGGGAAATGATTTTTAGCACTTAAAATATAAAGCCCCGTTCAGCTTTTATGTTTTTGAAGACCAGTGAAAGCGTATTATTGTCCTACCTGAGGCTACACATTTAAAAATGTAGCACTTTGAAAACTTTCCTTGCAGCCGGCACCGAAATCAGATTACCATACACACATACGACTACTAAACTACTAGTACTGCCAAGCCACACCCACTTTTGCCTTCTCTGAATTAAGTTACTCAAAGCAATGAATATGGCAAAGCACATTAGACATACAAACTTTCACCTCTTGTAGTAGTGCCTGGTTGATGCGCTAATGGATTGATCCGGACATTTTTTTAAAGAGTTAAACTGAAAGTTATTATCGGCTGGATCATAAAATGGAAAATTCTGCTTTGATTGTATAAACTCTGAAAAATATCTGTCTATGGCTGATCAGGTAAAGATAAATTACAGAGAGACGAAATAAAGACAATCCTCCTGACAGAGATTATTCTCTCACCTCGTTCGATTCTATGACCATCGTATTCCAATGGTTTGCAAGGCGGTTTCAATTGAGCATTACAGAGATCTTTGTGATCGCAACATTCCATACCAACGCATTTTTCAGTCAAATAATGAACACTTGCTGCATTTTCTGTACACATAAATGAAGATCGAGGAAGAATCATGGCAGCTTGTTGCACACAACTGTAAGAAAAACAGGTCAAAAAGTACAGAAAGCTATTCATTTTCCAAACATGTTTTTTTTCTAGGATTTTTTTCAGTCTGTGAATTTATGGCTAATATTATTTATACATGTTAATACAAAGGGCTTTGCTGAGGAGTGGAAAGTGTTTGATTGACAGTTGATGACTAGATTCAAGATTGTTCAATTCGAACTATTAATAAAAAAGTCTTTCAACTTAAAACAATTGTCCATCAAACATTTGTACATTCATGTAATATGTTAAATAAATACAGTATCTATAGTATGAAATCAATTATATGAATGGTATGCTAAGAAAAGCGGTCGAAAAAGTAAGAGTTCGATAGTACTGATGCCATTGCAATTCTCACTTCACATGATGTGATGATCACATTGCATTGTCGCACTAAAACTAGACATACGGGGAAACAAATTAATCCAACTATAACGTAAACGTCAAAACAAAGCTTCGTACAGGTTCGGGTTCTCCGCTCGAATCCCTTTTACTAAGGGGCCGTCCATAAGCAACAAGAGGTAAACTCAGGCTAGTTTCTAAGGGAAAATGAAAAACTCAATAAAAATAATTAAATTGTTGTTGTTGTCCTTTTGGTTTTGTCTTGTTTAAGTTTTTAGTTGCTCCCCCCTCCCCCCCCCATCGGATTGAAAACCTGTAGTTTATGGAAGGCCCCAAAAGGTCAGCAACATATTTGTAGTCAACTTAACAACGAATTAATATACAATACGTGGGAATAGTGGTGATAGCGCGTCATTAACTTTCATTCAGCATACTTTCATCCAGTGGTGGGCTTACGGGTGAAGGTTCACTGGACTATAGAAATCATTTCCAAACTGCTGAAATATTGGTGGAGCCAATTGTGTGATGAATACATATGAAAAGAGTAATTTTAAATGTTCTAGACGATTAGCAAGGGGTTCAGTTATTCAATTAACCATTAGATTGATTACCCAGTCTCACTCACTCCATCAAAATCTCGCAACATAAACTGTATGTTCTAAACAGCTTGAATTCAGCAAAGTTTATTGCAGCCCAATTAACCTTTGCGAGGTTATCGGTACTCTTTTATTTATTTACAGCAAGAAAGGATAACATTTTACTTTCAGCTTTGGAATTTAATTATTTAAGAAGACTAACTTAATTAAGAGACTAAGATAGCGAATTAACTATTCCTCAAAAAATTCGTAGCAGTGCACGAGCGGAAGGGCCAATATGCCATGCTGATTATAATTGTGGTAGCTAATAAACATTGCTCAAAATTCAAAGATTTTCAATCGTGTTTCTTGATTCGATAGAAGAGCAAAAGGATTAGCAACAGAAGTATAAAAAATTCAAAATAGTGTTAATACGAAATACATTCAATGATAGCTAGTCAAATTGGACATTTGTCTAAGAAATCTAATGGATGATGAACCAATTCATGGAATGCTGAAAATATTTTCCAAACAATTCTTCGAATATCAAGAAAACCCGGGATTCCCGCAGCTTTTTATCTGACTGCAGATTTGATGCAAATATTAACTTTGTCCATCAATATTTCCTATTTTCACCTCTAAATAAATCCTACTATTGACAACTCAAAAAATGCTACACTAGCCGGTGACCGCAGTTTATTCCCTATCTTCTGCAGTGTTTAAAGATTCTTTAAGCTAATTTTATCTGAAAAATATATTAATTTATACAAAGTAGAAACTAGCATGATTTTAAATGACCAAGAGATGGATTGTGACTTATCATTGAAGAAATATTTCATCCACCTATCTTATTATTTGTTTTTCTACCGAAAGGACCGTTATTCTATCTTAGTTCTGCATGTTGACTAGTTCACAAAAACCAAATCCCACCATTTCCATCACCCAGAGAGCTTTTTTATACAGCAATTTAAATATAATTAAGTCAGTAGGTAGCAGGGGCGTGGGAGGAAATTAAGTATTACGGACATCGCTTTTCAGGGTAAAGTGACTGGCACGTTAAGACGGGAATAATCATCATACAGTCGAGTGATCCTATTTTTTACGGTGGCGTTTACCTGGGGGAATGCGTCGCACATGCAGCGTCGGCTTCAATGCATTATTACACATGTCAACATCTTTACAGCACCGGATGACAAAGGACTCATTGACTTTATTCGAATATTCACACTGTATAGGTTTCTCCGGTGGATAAACCTCCCGTAAGTCCAGGCATCTACAGAGTGTAGGTTGAAATGCAATTGTAATTTTTTTCACTGACTCCAGATAACGACTAAAAAGGCTACTAATTAAGTCGATGTTAACTTTAAATGTTTAAGACTTTCACTGATAACTGATTGCTTATACAATTATTTTTTTGAAATTAGGTGCATGCTTTCAAGATCGATTTGAATCATAAGGTTTCATGTCAACGAGAAATACGATATCCCTCCACCTCCTCGGTATCCAGGAATTTTACACCCACTAAATAGAAAGGTGCAAGTTTACCAGCCCAAAACCTGTGTGATGTCAGATGCTGATTTTGAAGAACTATCAGTTTCTCAATCGTATGATGCAATAGAAATAAGTTGGAATGAATCATTTAACAACGAGATTGGTGGAACATTGCATAAGTAAGTAAGAATTACTAAATATGTCAAATGTTAAACAACAACAGTACACCTGAGTTTGACATTTTCAATTATGGCTCAAAATTGTGGAAAAGTCACATATTGTGATGGGAATTCATAAAATTGCCACGGAAGCATATGAATGATGGTTTTATTAGTGTCTTGGCTAAAAGGTTGTAGCGAAAATCAGGTTCGACGATTCAATCCCATATTTTTAAGTTGATTATTCCACAATACTAGCTCTAATCATTCCATCATTTGGAAAGCAGATGGAAAATGAAACCCTAACATTACTGAGTTCCTGACCCCTCTTTACGCAAATAACAAGGGCATCAATCACAAAAGCTCTGTTGTAAATGCTATCAACTTGAGTCATTAACTTACTTCAGTAACTATAACGGAGAGTATCCCCAACCAAGTCTCCAGAATCCAGATAGATAGATTCAAGTTACAATATTTAATGGTAAGTGTCTGAAGAACTGCCTTCATTTACGACACAAATAACAAAGATATAACACGTAGGATACGTTAGTATTATCTAAACAATCCACAAACACGTACGGTTAAGTTCAACATTTTGAAATTGCTTTGTTTGCGTCTCTTCGAATTTCAAAGATTAAATTTAAAACCAATTCATACAACATCAACCAATTCGTTTATAACTAACTCAAGAAGGCAGCTAAAATCTCAAAATCGCAGTCAAACCCAGGTGTTAGTGTGTCATCATTTCCTAGAGCTTCTAACCCCTGTATAGTTATCCCAAGATGACTTGAAGATCAAACTCACAAATGAATAGAGGTATACGGAATTTAAGGACCCGAAATTCAGTCAGACACTCATTATTTAAGTCTGTAAGGAAAAGGGGCTCTATGATCTGTAAGAAACGTGTAACGGGCGGAAAAGACTGTGCATCAAAGGACAAGAACTGAGCATTAAGTTAACTAGATCGTAAATAACTTCTGCTATATATTTCTGAGTAGCATTCATGAAATGATTGGTACCTACGTCGTAAAAATCCCATTGGATTCATTCTTTCATTGCTCCACTTTCTTTCGCTTACCTGAACTGACGCCGAATGCAGTTACGCCTTTGTAATTCTCAAAGTTTAGCTCAAGAACTACAGCAGCGTTGCAAAAATCTTTATCTTGACAACACCAACGCACAAAGAGCGATTCGTTTTTTCGACACCACACAGGATTCTCAGGAGGGAAACTGTATTCCCGTGACAAACACCTTTTTGTAAAGACTAAAAATTAGCATAATGATCAAATTCTTATAAGAACACGCTCCTATTTCCACACCGTAGCTTGGAATTATCGTAGTCAGCTAATCATCCTATTGTTCCTTGTAATGCAAACATAAAGACCCTCTCAATGATTTACAAGTTCAAGTTTCTAAAACCATGCATGAAATTGGAGAACCGAAACCGAAAGAATGATTATGAGTTTGCTAAATTTGAGCTGTGATAGATTTGATAAGATTCCCATGATTGAGCTGCAACAGATATTTGGTAAGATTCTCAGGCTTGAACAACTCCAATTTTGTCCAATACGGGAAATAAGATACTACGGTAATTTATAACATTCATAAAAATATTTTTTTTAATGAAATAAAGATTCTTAACTTGAGCTCAAAAACGATTCTTCAATATTGTGAGATGCCGTAAATGCGTAGCTGGCATATTTGGTCTTTAAAATGACCCCAAGCCTAATTTCTACTAACAACACTAACTTGGCAACTATTACAAGGGTACAAAAATTCATGGTCTAAAAAAATTGAAATTAAACATTGCCACGTACGGTATTTTCCCCCAGTCTCTAGCTGTGGAGGATTTGCAAACCTGGCAATGGCATAGCATGATTGTGAAGTATCCCTTTTCACTCAACAAAAATTCCAGAGAACATAAAACTGTCCGTTCTCAGTCATAAACTTTGAAAGAATAGTGAGGGGAGATGAAATTGAAAACATTATTTTTTGCACATTAACACAGTTGTTTGAAAAGGGTTGCAAAACTTTCTAGCTGAAACTTCAAGCCTTCAAATAATCTTTCCGAGCGTTAAATACAACGAGGTCGCCGCTTTCGGCTCATGTATTTTAAGGGTATTATTATTATTGTGCCGATATAATTCCTCAACAACAAATATTTTTCTTATCTTTGCAGTTACTATACGAACATCGCCGTTTTTTCTATTAATACTTTTAACCGAAGGTAAGTCAATGACTTGACAACTACAATAAGACCGTATGAATATGCAGAAAAATTATTTGTGATAAGAATGCTTGATGAAATTATAATAATGAGAAAATATATAATAAATTATATGGATATGATATAACTAAGGCAATCAAAAGATCAATACAGTAGATTCCATTATTCCAGGTATTCTTGTGCTTGATGAAGTTGTACAACTGAGAACATTTTCATGAAAACGTGTGAAAAAAGTTTTACAACAAACACATGAAAATTGAAAGAAATAAAGTTCTCGAGTTAACGAAATCTTTATGAAAAGGACTAGTTTTTGCCAATTTTGTCAGAAGTTTGTAACAGCCTTTTCATTCCTTTTTCTTGATTTTTTTTTAAAAAGTAAAAAATATTCACGCGTTGTATGGATGATGAAAGTGATACTTAATCAAAATGAAGGGAACATGTGCCAAAATGTACCCTACGCTTGTATCAACTTGTATGAGTATGAATTTCTTAAACATTAAAATAGTAATATAGTAATTAGTATCCACAAATAATATGACTAGCCCGGATCGCCTTCTCAATATTAATGATTAAGTTCAAAATAAAAAATAAGGAGAACTCATACCGGTAAGAGTAAACTTGGTTGCCTTCCTTATCTAAAGAGGTTGAGGTGAAGCAATACCCGTCAGTTTCACACGTGAGGTTTTTGTCGTGACAAATGTCACAGCGGCATTTAAGTCCTAGAAAAAACACATCAAACTACATTATATAGCATTACTGACAGAACAAACAACCCAGAACATTATCCTTTAAATAACAAACTAACCGTTGACTAGAAAAAATTGGTTGAAGCCCAGCAAGGGGATGAGAAGAAGCAGAACAAATTCGCTACGAATTCCTCCAATCATCTTGTCAGCTAATACCCCTTGAATTCTTCCACAATACAAATCTTTCGCGCTTGAAAGGTCAAAGGTATTATTTCTGGAGGATATGAACCAATAACACTTCTTCTTTGGCTCCTTGCCTGTGAAGACTAGACTATGAGCTAAAAGAGCAGTAGTGATGAGCCAAGAGTGTATAGATTCAGTCTATTGTTTAGAGCAAAAATGACGCAAGTCTTCACCCTTGCATCCTTCCTTCGATCAGATAAGGGACAGATTGAATACTATTTACTCTGGTTGTACTTGGTATTATGGAGAGTGGTAACAATGTTTTCGACTTAGTTATTCTTCTGATATCTCGACGTCGACAGGAGGAGAGAAGTTTAAGAATCCCATTAATAATATAGCTGGACTTGTTTTGACTTTGAAGTTTGAGGACCCGAGCGGTTTTTCTTGGTCTTTCTTGTCTGCTGGAGTGTCTAGCTGTTGTTATTTTAATTGAACTATCTTCAAAAGTTTACCATAATGGTAAAATAGGAACTAGTATATAGAAAGAGAACTGCTCTAAGGGGACATAAGCTTCGATTGATTGTTAATTGTTATGAATCCTTCATCTAAAAGTATTGCTGCTTTCGTTCTGCCTTGGTCTACGTTGATCCGAAGTTCGCTTTATCAAGGCCAGATTCTCTTGTTGGAGGAAAATAAGTTAAATATAAAAATAATACAACGTCCCTCATCTAACTTTAGCTGCACAAGTCTTGGGGTTGAGGTTTGGAAGTCCCCAAGCAAGTCCAAGTTGATGGGTTTTTTATTCGCTTAGGATATTTATCGTCGAATCCGTTTTATATTCTTCCTTGTTGATACATTTTGCCGATTTCATAAAACTGAAAGACTAGCTATTGCTGTTACTACACATAAACACGAGCATGTTTTCCTTGGTATTTTGGATTTCTGACTCAATTCCTCCAACTATTCTGTTTGTGTAGTCTGTGGTTTTCTGTTTCGAAGTACTTGAAATTTTAGTCTGCTTCCTTGTTTGCTGCTTTAATTGTAGACCTAGAATCAAAACAAAGTTTATTAATGTGTCCAACGACTTTTTTGAAACTTGAACACGTAACCTTCATTCATAAAACTATATATGAATATGAATAACACTATCCATATTCCTCTTCACCTCAACTCTCCAGCCATCACTATTTCAGTGTCGACCAGCCAGTATCAAATAGCCAATATGAACTACCAAAACTCAAAATTAGTAGCAACACAATAATACTAGATTCTCTATTTTTTTTAACCCTGTAATGAGCTGCAATCGTGGGATTGATCTCTTGAAGATCGAGGGATATGATTTAAAGCTTTAAAAAAAGCCTAGTCCATAAGTATAAGTATATACGGAAAGGTAATAATAATAACAAGGTATTTTGCAACTACACTCCGTCTCGGTAACTTTCTGATGAGATTCCCTATGTCTGGCTCTTCTACTTCCAACTAACCCAACAAATCTCAACCTTCTTCACATTTTTCTACGCTCACCGCACTCAACAAATCACTACTTTGGGCTTCTCGTCTTCTTTGCATTCAATTATACTTGACAAAATCGTATGGACTTTATTCCACAAATCCAGCAGCTCAACCCAGACACCAATAACGACTAACGACCTAATCGCACATAGCCAGCTATAATTCCAAAGATTTTGTAAATTTTAAATAAGCACTAATACTAATAAAATCCACTACCATGTTCTGAGTTTTGAGCTGGAAAATTAGTGTGTATATAGTTAGAAATATTTTAGGTACCACACACTCTCATATCTCAGTCTCGGTTGTCTGTACTATTTGTCTTCTTTGAATGTGTCCCTCTTCACAGTGCACAGTTCTTGTGTCCTTCTGATCTGTAAGTGTGACGAAGATGAGAATCGGGAGGAACAAGACGACGACTGTTGCTGGTCTATATTAGAAGGAATTACCTTTCCATTTAGACGAAGAGTGTGGAAGATTCATTTTTAATCCAAAATTTATATGGAGATCCGCTATTCTGTGTATATATAGCTCTCACTCTTGTGAGAGAAAATAATTTAGAAGGGGGAGATCCCTCCGCCTACTTCGTCTCCTTCCACTCCAATTGAACTTCTCATTGGTCTGAAATTCAGCCAACTCCACATCTTGTCTACACTGGCGCTTGGGGTTCAACAGTTTGGCTTATCTGAAAAATTCCAAGTCCTTTCGAGGGGGACGTTGGGATCTTTTTATGACTTTTGGCCTGGCCATCAAGCGGCTTTCGAACTGGACCGTGAGAATCCAATCATGGAATTCTAGAAAAAAGTACGTGTAAGCTCTACACGTTTTATTGAATGAAATTGATGGGAGATCGGAGGAGGATGTGGATGATGGGATCATTGATATGAGAGTATGCATCTTTATCAGTCAAGGGCATTGAGATGCATGTGCGACTAGTTTTGTGGATATCATTTTGGATGGGGGTGGAATATGAAATGCTTGCTTCCTTTGTAGTCTGTATGGGATCAGGAATGTAGGTAAAGAGTTGTTGACTTTGCGGGATCGGAGAAGTCAAGTTTCCGCTTAAACTTGGGAAATGAGGACAAAACGAAACTATGGATGCAGATGAAGAAAGCTTGAGTGTTTAAATCTCAACTTAATTGACAGATATGAAACTCTGGGAACTGGTACAATTAAAATTTGTAGAACCTGTTTTTGAGGACACTCTTTCTTTTGTCACTTCGTCTCTTAATTGCATGTGTTTTTAGTAAACAGGTGTTTTTCAGACGTACAATTTCAAGTCATGTAAATGACAAGCCCCTTTTAGTGACGGTCACCGGCCTTTTGCAAACTAGGACTCAGCTTTGGAAGATGTAAATGTGAAGCTTATGTAAATTTCAACAAAAAAGTTCTAAGCTCGATTTACTATTTGATTTCCATCATCTTATGTCACGTAGAATCTCCATGAAACCGTAATGCTGAATGTCTACTTAATCTCCATTTATGAAGTCTATATACTCGTATGCCAATTTGTTTTGGGTTTGTATGTAGTGCTGTAATTAGTTGGTAGTGTGTATCTTATTTATTGGTTTGAAATTTCAAATTCCAACGGTGAGAAATTAATCATGAAATGAAAGTTTAATAAAAATTCAGCCATTGCATTGCTGAAATAAATGCAATGCAATTGAGTTTACAGAGATGCAATGGAGTTTACAGAGAAAAGTGCAATGCAATGGAGCTTACAGATTCAGATATGTATGTAGGTATATCTTGTTTGCTATGATAAACATTTTTAAATGTGTATTCATGATAAATTACTCATCCGGGCAATGTTGAATGTGTAGAACCAACAAAGTATCCCTCATAATTATAGGAACCGCTCAACACTGATATTTTAGGTAATGAAACTTATTGATTCAAGAACATATTAGAAACCACAAGTGACAGGCAAAAATCATATACAGTTGACAGTACTTTGTTCTAAAAATATGACATGAAATTTGTTTTTGAAACAATGGATCTTTACAGATGGTTGCAACTGACTATGTTTTGATAGATTTTCTGCACCAAATTATCAAGTTTTAGTTGATATTTTAAGTTTATTTATAATTCATGTATTTGATATAGTTGGTTTTAATAGTATTAGATTTTTATCGAATTCTCTGCTGAACAAATAACTCTCTTTTACAATTTTGCTAGATAACAGTAAGGAGCTGTAAATCATCAGGCTTATTAAAGTATTAGCCCAAACCATTTTAATTTTACTATCGTTAACTTGAAATCCAAATGTGGTCAATAACTAATATGTACAGACCTGGTATTTTGAGTTTCTGAGAGTTCTACGTACAAAAAATGATATTAAACTCAATGAACTGAACCCTCTCGTTTCCTCTTGTGGAATTTCGTTTTTTACTTTTACTGCAAGACCACATTATATCCCACCCCTTTGCAGAATGTATATAGAGATGCCATTAAAGATTTGTATAATTGGAAATCCGGGAAATTCCAAAACAAAAGCTTCAAACGGACGGATGCGGGATAGTATGTAGGAACATGATCGACTTTTAATATCTGTCAACCAATCTGCATTATGCAATAGCCACTGACAGCCCCTTGAAATTCATCCAATTCGAATATCATTCAATATTAATTTTAGACTCTCTTTCAATTCCGGCTTAAACTGTTTGAAAACGAACCCATGCAAATTTTGTATTGAATTGTATTGTAACTTTATTAACGTGTTATTAGATTCAAAATACAGGGTATTCAACTTTTGTTGACTCATATATTAAAACAGTTTCGTTTATAAGACTTATCAGGGTTGTTAAATCTGTCCCTTATTTAAAATCAAAATCCTATTGCATTCAGATTCCAATTCCCCTAGTTTGAATTGTGAGGTTCCTTAGATTTTTGTTCCAATCCCTAAAAAACCATAGTTTTGTGTTCTACCAACTTGTAATTCATACCCGTACTTACTCAACGGGATTTAACCAATTTTGGGAGGGACTCAATACTCAACGAACTATTTCTTATTTCAGAGAAATTGAATGAAGTTTTTACTGTAATAGAGTTCATCAATTGGTACAGTTTATTCTACTCTAACAATTTATTGAATATTTTAAAGTAGATATTTACTTTTTGGATTTGATTTATTATACTTAAATACTTACCCCCAGTTTTTGTCGTATGGAAGAATTTTAAAGTTCCTATTTGTCAAAGCATAGGTTAAAGGAGATTTAATTTTATAATAGTCAACAGAAAATTTTGTTAATGAGTATATATATTTCAGATTGAAGTATTCAAGGGGATAGAAACATATTCAAATCAACTTCCACAAAGCTAAAATCCTACTTCAATGAAAGCCAATTTAAGTTTTCTAACAAGCTATAGAGCTATAAATGCAATCGATATTTCAATCACCTTTAACCCTTTGGAGTATGAAAATGAATTGAAAATCCCTTCTCAAAAAGTAATTCCTTCTCACAACAGAAAATTTTAACTTTAACGAAAATTCGTCATTCTTTTATAGGTGTCAGAAAAAGGAACCATGAGAAGGATTCAGAAATGCATGCGAATATGACACATATATAATTCATAACGTTGGGTTTGCTATATGCTTAAAGAGTTTATTAAACTTTACTTGGTTACTTGGTTTTCAACTTTTAAATTGCATTTTAGAATTGACACATTCGCTGTTAGGAAGCACTTGAGTACTTTTTCATGAGCAAATGCAATCAATAGTGTTTGAAAACCAAATTTATGTATCATATCTATAATACAGATACATACACAAGCCAGAAAAGCAGGATACATACCGAAAAGTACTGAAAGCTATTCAAGCAACCTATCGTAACATCCAACAGTATTCAATGAACCTAAGCGGATAATGAATGAGATTTATCAAAGACCGCCTTGAAAGCACTTGAAAATTATCTCCAGATTGAAACATAGTTTCATACAAGTAGCTCTTGCTTTGCACAAAATTTTTACAGCAGCATCAACATTAATGTTTGTGCCTTTCAATTCAACTACAACCTACAACTACAAGCGAATTTATTCTTGTAAAGTCATATGTTATGACGTCAAATTACAAAAACTAATTAATACATCTAACCTCATGATAACGATTTTTTATTTACAGCCTATATGAAATTTAAAATCATTCTTTGTACGTGTGTACAAGATTATTAATTTTTTTCAAGTTGTTCTACTCGTGTCTCAACGCTTTTTTATGTTTTGTTGAAAATTTACTTATTGAACTAGATCATTTACATAAATAGTATTATTTTATCGTTAAAAACTTTCTCAAAACTCAATCGGAGTAGGATGTATTACATATTAGGTTGCTATGGTGAATTTCAAATAGGATATGTAGAATTCATTCTAAGTTTTGTAATCAATACAACTTTTGCATGACATTTATGACCGATTTCTTTACAGGCATATTTATAATGTCGAACAATCCAATTAAGAACCAGCAAAAAAAAAGTTTAGAACTCTATCGAAATATTCTTAGAATGGTCTTTGAGACCGAAGTGGGTACCATAGCAGTCAACACTATGTTTGTTTTTGAGCAATGCTTATGATAATTTTTGTATTTTCAGTGTATGATTCATGTATTTTTAAAACTTTGTCTATTTATTTTACAACTGGTCACTAAATTTTTAAAACGATCTGAGCCAATTTAAATGAAAGTATATTGCACAACTTTCTTAACAAAATGCGTAGGCTTTTATTATCACAGACAATATAACTGACAATGTACAAATATCGATCAACAGGAAGATTAAAATCGTACCACCCTAAAATATGTATAGTAGAGTATAATATCTCACAACAGCATTTTTAAGACAATTTTTGTCAGCGAACTCTCGAATGAGAATGAATTCGTGTCTAAACTCATTGAATTTACAAAAGCTTAAATAACTATTTACAGTTTCATTTTGTTGATGCTTAAAAGCCTAATAAAACTGAACCCAATCTACTGAAATACCTAAATAATCTTAGTTTTGGTTCTTATGTTATTCTAAGAAATAGCGAATAGTTATTAGCTGATTGACTTATTAAAATTTACGGTTAAAATTTGGGGCTCAAATTTAGCAGAGTCGTTTTTGTACCTTAGTAGGAAAAAACTCATCAGTTGTACATGCATATAAAGCTACTTATACTTCAAAATTGCTACATAATTTTTTTGAAATAATTTTCATTAATATCATGTAATAAAAATGCAAGATGGTGTCTAAACACTAAAAATTTGAAAACCTAACTTTTGTCAAAACTAACATCAGCCTAATAGGAATATAATATCTAAGCCTACCTATTCAGTAATACAATAATCCTAAACAAAATTAAACGATCCATTAATTAAATTATAACCAAACGATATTTTCTGATCGTAATAGTTACAATACATAAGGCACTAAGGTCGGCCGGCTTTCGTTGTATCAACCTACAGTTCCACTAGGTACATTAATTTGTTCCCAAGGATGTTCTTAAAGTCTTGCTTACAACTATATAACTACATTTTCCGTTACATTACAACTTATAAGTAAAACTCTGGCTGTACAATTTGTTACTTAACTTATTAAAACCGGTAGTAAAAGTATTTCTCCATATGTAGTATAAAATCTATTCAACTTATTACAGGATAATTTTGTACAATTTAAGGTCGTTATTAAAAACTGAACATCATACTGCACAAGTGTGTATGAAAATAAATTAAAATAGACAATCATAGTTTAGTCTGTACGGCACATAATTTGTTTGATTGAGTTTGCTTGTTGACAACAAGTTCAATGTAGATTAATATGAAGGAAAGTGTACAACACAACAGCGATTCACACGAGAATATATACACATAAAATAATTCTTGTAATAATAATTGTAATAATTCGCAGAAAACTACCATGATGATATGTCAACGACCTTTCATGATTGTGAATGCTTATTTTCTTTTTTGATTGCCATCAGTTATAAGTATCAGTCATGAATCAAATATAAATTAGATTGTTGATAATTTCGATGAAAGATCCCAGCTTTGTTATTGACTTTCATATTATAAGCTGCCAACATTCGTTTAAAGTTTCGGGAATACTATAAGGCTGGAAGTCCCTAAATAAACTAATCCATGTACAAGAAGGTCTGATAAACTACGAGACTTATAAAACATTTGTCTTCAGACTTATTTCATTAGAGTTAACTATACAGTCGTTTCATTTTTGTGAGAAGGTTGTTGCAACGGTTGCATTTCACGTTTTAATTTATCTAACTCGTTGTAGTACTCGTGGTCGGATTCTTCTTCCGATCGAGAACTATGGCGGACCATCGACGAAGGCCTACTGTTTAATTGGTGTTTTTGAGCATTGTTATTCAGCAGGTGATTAGGAGGGTTGTGACCTTTGCTGGTTGACTGATTATACATAGGAGGATGGCTGTTTTGAGTATACGGAGGATAATCTTGGCCCCCTTTGCCCAAAGGGAGACCTATTGGAGCATAGGCTAAGGACATGGGTACGTTTGTGTACTCCCTGGCCATAAACTGGTACTCTGGATTGTCAACAAGGGTAGGGTAGTGGGGATTTCGTTTCATCGCTTGCTGGCGTGCATATGCAATGAGTCTAGGATCAGCGGGGTCACCTTTTGAAAAAATTAAGTTTAATTAATTTTAATATTCAAAACAACCGGGATTTGATTGATTTTTTGGTCAAACAATTCAATACCTTGATGCTTTGAATTGTGATCGCCAACCACATCCAAATAAGCAGTCGAATTCTTATTGTTCTGGGGGGATGGCATCAAATAATCATCATCGTCGACTGGGAGATCAAGTTTTAAGTTTCCAATAGTGGCTTGACGATTTTTAGAAACACCGTCTGAGTAACTTCCATCACCAACGTCTTTCCCCAAAATATTAAGGGGATCACTGCAATATCGGGACTCTCCACCGGAGGGTATTCTTCCAATTCCACCATAGCGAGTTCGTTCTCTGTATCGATTGTGGAAGTTCTGAGGAGAGTCTGGCCAAGAAGCGTCTTGTGGATTCCGTTGCAAAGTTCCATTGGTAGAACTGGAAGTTGTTGTTGTTCCATTGCTTACAGTTGGTTGGAGATATTCTTCCGCGTCCATTATAACCTCGGGTCCATCCATTGCTGATGATAAATTCCGAATAAGTTCTCGTTCATCCTGAAAAATGATTGCAGATTGAATTTAATATACACTTTCCATTTCATGCTTGCATGTATGGAATTTATAAATTGAATATAAGAGTCCTCGGCAATTTCAGGCTCAATGCGTACTCTTTTGATCTCACATGAAAAGATTTCCCAATTCAATATAAGATACATTGAACATAATACAACGGGATTCAATTACTATACTTCAACGTTTCAAAGAAAGTTTCATAGCATTCTGCTCAAGTTATTTCAAATTTCACAATATTAGCCTTCCTTCTAGTAACCAACCATTGTCCTCATCCTCACCATTCAATGGAAATCCTTAATTGCTTGAGAAGCAAACAAACTAATAAGCTACTTTCAAACAGCACTGACAGTCGTATTATTTACAAGATATTACGGGTCTCTGATCCTGTACCTATTATGAGAGAAGAAAATAAATAAGACATGGAACATTTCTGTGAATGTTGGAGGTCTCATGAATAAAACTTTAAACCTGTCTGCCTCATTATTTTGTCATGCAAATAAATAATAATCGAATGACGAGCCACCCTACTATCTGTATCAGTTGCTCATGGTAATATCGATGAAACAAGTTTGATATGGATATATTTATTACCTGCGGTGTATAAGAAGGAAGTCTCATCAATTTGTCTCCAGGAATCACAAGATAACGACCGGGATCACGAGACATTTTTGAGAACTCTTCTTTCAGCTCTTTGAAGATAGGCCGAGCTTCAGGATCGACCATCCATGTCTTAATGATTATCATATATAGTTCCAAAGTACAGAAAGGGGGTTGCTCTAGTCGTTCTCCTTTCATAAGAAGATCTGGAACATCTCTAGCGGGTATATTTTCGTAAGGCCGTCCTCCATAAGTCAATAGCTCCCAGACGGTCACACCTATAGTACAATAAATGTCATTTTATTATTGAAACGTCTCACATCTAGGCATGGTGGAATGTTATTAATTTAGGGTTACATCTAATCAGCAAAAACGAACTTCCAAAAAATCTTACCAAAAGCCCAAACATCACTCTTGTGGGTGAAGACCCGATCCTTGATGCATTCCAATGCCAACCATTTGATCGGCATTTTGCCCCCTTCCGCTTTGTATTCGTCTTCGTCTAAGTCAAGAAGCTTGGCAAGTCCAAAATCAGTGATCTGTGATAAGAAAAATAATACATGGATTCAGCACACTGAGGCCCAAATGGGTTTACCTTAGTTTTGTTTAAGTATATTATATTTTATATTAAGTACCTTAACGAAAGTCGGTGTTTGAACAAGAACATTACGGGCTGCTAAATCCCTATGCACTAAACGACGGCTTTCCAAGTATTCCATTCCTAAAAAATATAAAATAAGATAATAAGGAACTAAACTTCATGCTTCCTCTTATTGATTTTTTAAATTCTAATTTAATAGAATAATTTCTGAGGGTAAGTGTGATATTTAAATTCAAATACCTTTAGCAATTTGAGTGCACCAATTGAGCAACGCTTTCGAGCCGACCTTGTCTCTGTTGTTATGCACATAATCTCGCAGACATCCAAGTGGCATAAGCTGAGTGACCAACATGAGTTGAGATGTCAGGCAGACGGCAAGAAGTTTCAGAAGATGAGTGTGCTCAACGCTTGCCATAATGTACGCTTCATCCAGAAATTCTTTTGATGTATTGGCACCAGTTCCCTCTCGTAATACTTTGATTGCGACAGGAATTTTAACATTTTGACTTTCCGGAATCCACACTCCCTTGAATACCGTCCCAAATGCACCACAACCGAGGACACCACCTTTCCTTAATTCCTCTTCCTTCACGGTGCGGAATTGACTCAAATTTGGTTTGACATTAGTAGGACGTAGAGGCTCATTGTCGTCGTATCCTCCAGCCATGGCAATAGTCATCTTCAACGTGTCCCCGTCCTTTTTGTATTTGATACAAGATAGTCCGACAACCAAAGCAAAAACTGCTAAAATGACAACACAGACAACGGCCCCAACGACGATTGCAGGTTTCTGATCTTCATCCCTAGAAATTAAGAAAGGAACTGTGTTTAAATTTGTTTACAGTTATTTAAAATGTGTTCGGTAAATGTAAAGGCTTACAATATAAACGGAGCTGGGGCTTCTCTGGAACAATAAGGTTCATTATTGTCGTTAACTATTCTATGCGGGTAGTTTGATGGACATTGGATTGTGCAGATGAAACTGGCATTAACTTCATTTCCAGCCTCCCCATCCTGATAAAAATGACAGCACGTCAATTATATTTTATGAAAAGAGGAATCCAAGTATTGTAAAGTAGGACCATGTTTATTAGAATGATATCTTACCGGATAAATTCGATAGTTCCTACAAGTATCACAATTTGACGGTCCCTGACCAGAACAAGACCTGCACTCATCAGCACAAGGAAGGCATTCACGAAGTTCTTCATCTGCGTAAAAGTCAGTTGGACATTCATCTTCACACTGTTCACCTTTTTTGTAGTGGGCACATTCTTGGCACACCTTTAATAAATTACAAACGATATGTCAAATCAAACCACTATTTACTTTCTTGAACCGATGTGTCTTTCAAACTCTATCGTTTACAATCTCTAAAAAGATAGTGGAAAAATAGTGTTGCTTAAACGCCCAACTAGTTTGTGTGTTTATTTGTTCGTACAAACAGAAAAAATACTATACCATTCATGAATATGACTTACATGCATATGAAATCCGTACGCAGTACATTTCTTGCATCTCGAATGACACTTTTTACACACAGATTTTCCACCTAGAGGTTTTAAGGGTCCGGGTTCCTTAGGGCTGACAGATTCATAGTAATATCCCGACGGACAAGATTCATCTTTGCCAAGGCATCTTTCCTGTTTGGTAAAATAAGGAAAGTCAAATATAACTTCCTGCAAAGATAAGTATGAACAACTGAAAATCTTGTTGAATTAAAGCTACGTACGATTGAATAAATGTTATCGTGTTCTTCCACAATTGCTTGTTGACAAGAGTTGCATCCCATAAACCCGATTGTGTTTGCAGGTCCTGTACAGCCATCAATGCAGTTCTCATGACATGGTTGACATTCTCCAGATACATTATATTTCATTGGAGGACAAGATACAACACAGAAGGGACCATCTTTGACAGTTCGGCACTTCGTACAATTCCCAGGGCCAGGACCATGACAAGTATTCTCACACTGTTCATGGCATTGCTTGCAGATTCCTGCACTATCCTCATAAATTCTGCAAATGAATTTAATTTTGAATTAGTCACCCTTTAAAATGGTCGAGAGAAATATAATTACTACGCTAGTTTGAAAATACTTACCCAACTGTTGCATTACAGCTTGGAACACATTGGTCTCCAAGTCGAAACTTCGCACATGCAAGACAATCGCTAGGTTCTGCCCCCCAACATCCATCTGAAGAGCATTGACTGCTACAAACCTCGCCAGTTTTTCGACATTTTTCTTCAGGACAGTTGTTAGATATTTGTTCACCAGCTCGGCCAATAGTTTTCCACGATATGGTGTGTGCAAAACAAAGTTCACTATTTTCTAGGATGGTAATTGCTCCGGATCGGATTTTCTTCAAGGATCTCAAATGCAAAGCACGAAGCGATGTCTTTACTATGTACAAGGACGAAAAGAAGTCCGCTTTGTCACGTCCTCCAATTATCTCCAGATTCCTACAAGATTTTAGAAAAAATCCATTTAGAAAAGTGACTGATGATTACTAAAGGTAATTGGAAAGCAGTAAGCAGTAAAATTGACGCTCAGAATTGACAGTTAACGAGGAACGTGATAAGACGATTTTGATGAGCCCTACGGCTATTTCTATCCTTAGGTTTAGATCCTATCATCTTATTCTCATTAGTAGATATGCTCTTTGGAATTCTGATCTGTCGTGCTTGCAGTTTATTCAAAAGCTTCTAAGTTTGTAGAAGCACTAAATTCGTATAGAAATCTAAGTAAATTACATTTCTATAAGATGATGAGAGATAATGAGCAATTGGGGCTTGTTCTTCCCAGGAGAAGTGAGTTGAATAACGATGACTATGATAGACTGATAGGCTTGTTTGATTAATGAATAATTAAAAACACTCCTGGAACAATTTCGTGGGCTGGGTCCCTTTTTAAACCATAATCATCCTTTGATTTTAACTACTTGACGTCTAAAGTAACTACCTGCATGTTTTATCAGATCAACTAACCTTCTGATGAAAATCGATCGATTTGCATCAATAGTTTTGAGATTTAAAAAATCCTCTGGTTATCAAAACTCATCCAGAAATCAATTACTTAGAAATTCTTGCTATTGAAACGAAATTCATTTCACATTAAGATGTATCATTATTCAGTAAATAAAGATTGAGGACATAATATTATTAGTAATCCAATAAATAGCTGATTCAATCCACATAATAAATAAATGCTCCTTCGCCAATAAAATAATAAAAAAAGTTTCAGAGGAAGAAGTAACTTTAGGGGAAGCAGTAATGGGAATGAAGCGTTGTAATTAGAGATTTTGAGTGTGTGAGTTGTTATGTAAATCACCTGAAGTACGACAGACTGGTGAAATTTGGGTGTGTCGCTTGGACATTGATGTAGCCTGTAACTTCCCTAAGCGTACTAAACACTTCCAACTTGCTGGGTTCCATTGGGGCGTATCTATCACCAAAGGTGAAATTCTGATGAACTTCTTGAAATCCATTGAAAGAGGTTTCCAGAATGGCGAGGGACCCTTCTATTATGGTACAGTTTCTGAAGCTCTCGATGTTTCCTGAGTGTATTATACCGTTATTGGCAGGGCCTTGACATTTCTTTTGACATGGTCCGTTACAAGGATGACATTCACCGTCCACAGCCTTGAATTAAAAACATTTAATTTTATTCTCAACACCTTTTAATGGCATTCCTAAGCTCGTTCTGAGCTTTATGTTTTCAATTCTAAAAAGTTTATAGCATTTAAACTTTCATTGATATGATGGCTGTAAATTACGGCTCTTAGGAACACATATCCATGAAAATTAAATTACCAATTGTTCCCTCATTTACAAGAATTTAAAATGTGAAATGTCTTTATTGAACAATAATCTCTTCCTTAATAGTTGTTTTTGAATTCCCCAAAGTACCAATAAAACGTTCAAAATGTTGAACATGGCGCTTCGTAGGAAATACATCTTACATTAAAATGTCAGCATCCCGACATTGAATGATAAAAGCTTTTTCAGCCGCAAAAGTTACCTCTTTGTCCGGCGGACATTGTCGTACACAGGCTCCAGCACCGGCGTCTCTGAGCAAGTGATCAGGACATGTTTTCACACATGTTGCACCGTATGCGTATTTTCCATTGGGATTCCTTTCCGACAAATATGAGTTCGGGTTGTAGATGACCAGAGAAGGGCACTCGTCTTTGCATTCTCCATCGTCATAAAACTTTTTGCAAGCCTGCAAAAATTAAATTCATACATGTTTTAGTCGAGTCATAACTTTTTCAAACTATATATTGGTTGCAAATTATTATTTGAAACGACCGTTCAGAAAACTTCCTTACGTATATTTTTCTAAGCTCATTTATGTTTGCATGTAATAAAATCTTGATTCTATAATATTGCATATTCCTCTACCTCACTTAATTTACCATTGGGTATTACTAAAGCCAATGACAGATGAGCATTTATAACTTCCTCTTTCACTTGTGATATCATATTCATGTTAACCAGGCATAAAGAATTTGAAAACACTGAAGGGCAATTAAAATGTAATAAATCCTTGTAAAAGCCTTCTTGACTTGACCATACCTAGGAAGTTATTGGACTCAGATTTTTATTTTTACTATCCATTGTTTAAGTTTCTAGTTTTTGTATTTTTTCAAAGCCGTAAACAAAACCAGAGTGCGAACACTGCGAACACTGGGATTAAAGAAGTTAGATCAATGCCATAAGTCTTATGGCTTAAGCATCAATGCCATAAAAATTCAATTTCGAGCAAAACCCGGCGTTTTTTAATCCGTGAATTTTATGGAAACTTGGTTTACTTATAGAAAATACAAATTTTTGATTGTAAGAGATCGATTAAAAGTGTCTGTTTGAAGGACTATAAGTTTTGAAAATAGATTTTTTATGAAGTTGGTAGCACAACTAGCACATGAATAATGATATCAAAATAGAACGAGTGTGTTCATTCTAGTCTTAGACAATTTTCCCTAAACTTAATTTCTGGCTTTCGAGCATCACCGATAACATCTAAATTCGAATTAAAAAAGTACCGAAAGAAAATCCCTTACCAAGCAGTCACTCTTTTTAGGCCCAGTACAACCTCCAGCACAAGAAAGGTGACAACATTGTCGAGGCTCGGGTCCATAACATCGACCCTCATGGCACTGAGGGCTGCAATTGATTTTTGAAAACTTTTGACAGTTGTGCGGTCCTTCACCCCAACAACCAGCGTCACAAGATGGATGACAAGGCGGACACTCTCGCTCCGGCTGAGTGTAATTGTATATGTACACATATTTTGCATTAATGCCGCTTATAATCTCGTCCCAATTGATGGTCTTGACATGGCACAGGTTGTAATTGTTGAAAATCCCAACATTTCCGGCTAAAACATCTAGAAGGAGAGAATAATATGGAATTAATTGAGAACCATTACATTTTCAGTTTTGATTAATTGTCTCCGTCGTGAATCAAGAGAGGCACCTTACTAGAGTCTCTCTGTGTGTCTTCTTGTTCAACTAGACCTTCTCCTACTTAATTTTATCAATGTTTTATGACGAACATGTTCTCTTATCTATCCAGCCTCACAATACAACATACTTAGTTACTTTGGGATAATAAGTTTCCCTGAAAGTGATTCTGTTACAATCAATGAAATCCACCTTTCTATCCTCAAAAGCTGCTTGTCCCTGCTGAGTGAAATACTGTGTGTATTTAACATGCAACACACCCAATAATCCGCTGTGTATACAATGACCAGACATGTTTTATTCCTTTGCAGAATTCAAATGCGACAATGGGATAAAGACATTATTCAGATGTTGGGCATGACAGACAGGGTTTTATTCCGAAAGGAAATGCGTGGTCTTGTGCTTTCTTAACAAAGGGTGTAAAATGTGATAAAATACCTCTTAAAGCTGGTAGTTCCAGGTTGTCCATCCGGGATAATGTTACCATCAATGCAAATTCATCATCGTGGACATTCAACCGAAACAAGGTTCGACCCCGGATGACCTGTAGACTTGGGAGGACTATTCTCTTCACGTCCACGTGAGATATTAAAACGTAGCCTGTAACTTCTCGAATGTGCTCGAGAAAACTGAGATCCATATCTTTGTCTTGAATCCATGTCAGCTCCAGATTTCCTTCCACATACGTACAGTTTGTGTAACGATCTTTTAGGTTGCGGTAATGATGAGACCGATTGGATGGAACTGACATTCGACCATTTGTTCCAATGCATACTAAAAAATTGTAAAAAAAACATTTTGTTAGAATTATATTTATTTTTTGGCGTGAAATTTTTCTGTACTTGCAACTTGCTGCTATGAGCTAATGCGATTGAGCCAAATCACTATATTATTTAAAATGCAAGCCAAAGCGTTAACTGCTTCCATAAAAATAGTCAAAACTTGGAAAAATTAAAACTACTAAATTAGAGCTCGATTTTGGATAGTTGTATCTGAAGTTGTTAACCTATCTCAAGCCACTACAACGTAGCCCGGTTATTTATATTTTTCAATGTGAATCTTCAGATAGGATTTTTACCCATCGCGCAAATATAAACCCAACCCCTTGTTCAAAGCAAAACTTGTGGAATTTAAAAAATTTATAATCTCTAGATAATACCGAGGATTTTTAATTACTACGGCGGTGAGATAATACACATCCCCGAGCGAGAAGGATTACAAGAAGATAACCTTGCCTCACTCTTATCTAATATGTATGATCATGATCATGGTGTAACCGTTTTGGAAGGGATGGCTATGGCAATTTATCTGTCAAGAAGTGAATCATTTCGATAATGCATAGCAATGTTTATTTTTTCACTTTAAAAAATTTCAAAGGTCCACTTAAGCACTCAACTCATCTCAAGATTTGGAGCCATGGGTGTTTCTCTGCTCATCCAACCATACCGCATATCTCCGTCATTAGCTGCATACTTCCATCATAATAATAATTGTTCTTGTTAAACAAAAGCCAAAGCCCCTCTCACTGTGCCTTGGAGTCTGAGATCTAACCGACACGGGATGATAGTAATAATGGCTGTGCTTATAATACTATTTAATTTTCATTCCATTTCATTACTCTTGGCTCACTCTCTGAGAAATGAGATATGCAGATCATTAATGGATATTCAAGTCCTTTTATGACTACATCCATAACTCAGGGGTAAGATTATATTCTTCATTATATGTATACATCTATGTGTATTAATAAAAGAAGCCAGGTCTCCGAAAGGTATGCAACCCTCTGCCAAGCCGAAGTACAAAAATTAAAAGATCTTGCATTGTCTGGAGTGAGAATCGAAACCTGGAGCAGTCGAGTCGACAAGGAATAGGAGGGCTAGGGAGATGTAAAAACACTAGCAGATCCAAGGAGCGGACAGGGAAGTGAAATAAAAGCCAAGATTTTACTAGCTTCGGAACATACAAAACAGTATATCGTAGTAATACCATCGTATATAGATGAACAATTTAATTTCAGGATATTCTACTTTATATGGGCTTTATGTCATTCCATTTCATTATCCTGTGGGCTTTAATCACAGGAGACAGGCTTTAGTACAAAAACAAAATAAAATGAGCACATGCAGCTACACAATGAAAAGCTGCGTCCAGTCCATTCCATACCCTCTCTGGCATGTTAATTAATGACATGCTCATCAAATCATCCTTTTTAGTTTGAACAGAGCCCAGCTCTTCTACTTGCTCTTCAAGATCTTTGAATCTTTAAAACCTAGAGCCAAATAGGATGGATAAAAAACCAACGATCGACCAAGGGATTGCATTCCTCTGTTTAGTTCTTGACTCTCTTTTTATACGCATAGCCGGTGTAAGCTGGTTTCATTCTTCCTAGCAATAATAATAATCATGTATGCATTCTCTACCACCAAACCAGAGATGAATCTCATCGTGTGTCTTCAAAACTTACCTCATTTTTTTTTACTATCTGGTAGAAAAAATGAGCCCCTATCTACTGAGCCAATGTACTTTCCTGAACTGGACTTAAGGAATAAAGGGAGCCTTTTTGCACCGACATCTTCTACCTTCCTTTACACGCACCTATTTCCTTATAATCCAAGGGTTGTTCGTTTTAGGCTTTCCATAAAAACTTATGGTGGCTTTGTATTCAGATATAATGCTTTTTTGTATTAATGATTGCTTTTGATATTTTTCCTGGAGCTGTGAAGCCCTTTTGGCTGTATTTGAAAACAAAGCCAAGAATTGTTTGTAGTCCAGTATTCACTGGAAGATCCATCCCCAGCCTACTAGGTCTTCGGGCTATTGCTGGAGACTAATCTATTTTTTTGCTTGATTGAAAACTTATCATTATTTATTAGAAATGACTCTGATTACATGAATTCTTTGATAAATTAATTTGTACAAATTAATTGAATATTAAAAACATTTCGACATTAATCGACATTATAACTTTGATAGATTTCAAAAGCAAAATCAGCAGTCAGTAGATATGCTTAGTTTGCTTAATTATTGTTAGTTTGAAATATCTCAAAAACGTTGTTGCATGATGTATTTGATTTGAGTCTTCTTCATCTTCCATATTAATTAGGAAAGCTTCTTCAATGATTAATCAAATTTCATCTGTGCCTTTGGACCTTATGCAAACTGATTAATTTATTGCTAACAGTTCATCTAACTTTTGAACAACAGATACTCCATGAACTACGGACCAAAGATAAATTCAAACAAAAATTAGAACCAACGACCAACGCCTTCATGATTTTAAGTTCCAGATAAGATTTTCTCTTTGTTTCCTATCCTCATTTCATTAGACGGTGTAGTTTTTTGCACGCATTCTTACATAAACTGTTGAATATCGCCTCTGGCTTCATCAATAAAGAATTACGATTACGATGCAAAGCCAATCTACTTGAATTGTGTGGTTCATTGAATTCTTTCTTTCGAGCAGTGGGGATTTGGTGAATTAGTGATCCATAAAATAATACAAAGGTAATAATCTACAATAATACAAGTTCACAAAACCTACACTTTTTGATCGCCAATATAATGAGAGAAGGATGAAATCTGAAATTAATAGATTTGTTTACGAATTATCACATCCAGAATCAACGTAAGAGAGTACCGTAGCATCATCTCTGTATAAGAAGGACGTCAATAAGTTCCAAAGTAAATTTTTATTTGATCACAAATCGGCTTCGTTTATACCTGTCACTGTCTTAATAAACCAGTTACATGGCATTCCATTGCTCAACTATGCTTTAAAATTGAATTCCTTTGGAGGTCGTGCTTTGATTATAGTTGATTTATTCAGGATCTCTAAACTACACACCGGATCTATCCCTAACTTTACCCAATAAAATTGACGAGAATGCTCCAAGGCATTACATAAGGGCTTCAAGTTCATATAAAATCAATCGTCGAGTCGACATAAAGACTGTCGAAAATTACGAGTAACTAATAAACAACTAAGAATTCCACTCTGCTAATCAATACTTTTGGAGTTCTGAGTAATTAAAACAAGTCAGACCTGAAGTAAAGTAATTGAAATGCTTTGTGAATAATTGACTGGGTCGTACATATATTTACGTCCTATCCATACGCTCTGCCTCAGTCTACAGGTAGCTGGTAAAACAAGAAATTAAGACTAGTATCCAATACATAACAGCCCTGGAAAACTGAACCATCTGCTTCAGAAATCTATAATGACTGTGTATTCCTAGATGCGTATTCTAGCTTCTGCTTATGGATTATCTCCCCATCGAAATCTTATAATTGCACTGTAATTACACATCGATTCAGTCGTAAAGTAACCATCCATGTGAGCGTTTAAAACAATTTAGAACACTTAAATCCAAACATATTCTCAACTAAGGAATGATGTAGGTATTCAAATTAGAGATGAAAGATCTTAAGGGCATCTTAACCTGTATACCAAGATTATGTCCATGCATCGGTGCAATTGAAATCTCATAACTTCTCGTTACAGGTGTAAAAATATTTAGAAAACATCTCCGACATTGCTTAAGTGTTATCTTTGTAATATTTCACTGAATTATCATTCACACTCTGTGAAAGAAAACATTAAATTAAATTCTGATGGCTGTCCAATTCCTTCATAGACGTCTTATCTCAAGCGGTTAAAAAGTGTTGCGAATTATGATTCTAAATATTTTGTGTACCGCTTAAACGCTAATGAAAGATGAAACTTCCTCGGCTATAATTTGTGCTAGTGAGAATCTAAATTCATTGACTTGCAAGACGGAACAAAGAAAATATAAAGTACCAGACCACCCACAGCAAGATATTTCATTGAGTTAGACTTTATTATTACAAAACGCAATTTTTCTACCAATTTAGGGGATGTGTTTGCACCTTAAAGTATTAAAATTCACAATGAGTGTGTATATGGTAGGATGAACCACGTTGCGAAACGACAGGGAGGTAATGACAATAAATTTGTACTTTATTAGAAAGAGGTAATAAACAATGTCATGTTGATTCGTCAGTGATATTTCACAATATCTTGTGATGTGCTCTTGGCTCTTTTATGCATGAATGGAGGATAAAATTCAATTCCGCCTTATTTTGGACAGGCTTATTAGATGAACGAAGCCATTCTAGTAATTTTAAAAGCTTTTTCTAAGTTGTAAGTACGAAGATGTTATTGAGTTCCCATAAAACTTAAAATCAACGGACTTTCAAGAAACCAATTTAAAAATTGAACTCCGAACACGAAAACAACTTCTTAACTACATCATCATGTAGATAATCAATCTCTAAACGAGTATGTATATGTCATGAGGTACAGGGGAATCTGACAATAATATTGAGAGTATACCAAGCCTAAATCCTCAATCAGGTACATATGTCCTCACCCTCAAATACCCTTTGGTACTCTACAATAATACGGACGAAGGTGAGATTCAGCACAGGCAGACTAGGCTCAAAAAATAAATTATAATTCCAAAGTAGCATTAAAGGAACTTGATCTTGATTCTGGATTTTAGTACAGCAAAAAAGATAGATTGAGAAAGAGATGCCAGAATGATGCTCTAAGCCGGCACATAGCTGAGAACAAAAACTCAGAATTGATGGAAGGAGCTCGTCTCACGCAAAAATAATATGCAGAAGCAACTTGAGTTGATAAAATTAAAATTCCACTCTTGAAAAGGCTAGGTAGATAGCATTTGTAACCCTTTGATACTTGTACTGTAAAAGCCTCTGTCCGATAAGTTGTAAAAACTGTATCACAGTAGGAAATTCTGAAGACTTGTGGGTCTTGAAGCATTAAATTATAATTTATGAATTCATGAGATGGAGGACAGACAGAAGCCGACACCCGATAGAAAAAACTATAAAATTTGCCTAGATTATTGACAAAACCGAGAATTTATGGGGAACTACCTAGCCCAAGATTTTTTTTGCAAGGTGATCAAATCAAATTAACTACTACCTACATAAATTATGGTTCTCTGTATCTTCATTGTCTCATCTAGTAATGCTGGCCAATTCTATACTTTTGAACTCTAAAGAATTCATCTTGTTTCATGAACTTAGCCTAACGATTATAATCACTTCTGTCCTAAAAGCTTCATCAAGCCTTAATGCCTTTCTTTTGGCAGCCAATAAAGTTAATCTGATGATGTTACACTATGTTCGTTTGTTAATGTAACAAAGGTCAACAATTCCAGCTTTCAGATGCAGTGGTTTAAGTGCATATTGCTTTTTTCAATTAATTTAGTTGTATGAATGGTGTTAGTTGGTACTATTTTTAACTCGGCAATTCAATATAATAATTTAATTTTGTCATCATCATCTGTCAAGAAATATTATATTGTAGATTGAAACCTGCCTCATGGCGAGTCGCGAGTGCGGACTCTGCTCTGCTCAAATGCAATGCAATTACAATCGTTGAACTGAGTTTTTTTATCTTTTCATTCAAATACCCAGACCTACAATCAATAAAATCTTCAATTCTGCACCTTTAAAATTTAATTTGTCCTATAGTATAGAATATAATAGTATCCATATATATTATAGAAATTTATAAAACTGTAATGGAAAGTTTAATATTTGGAAGCTTACCTCCCAATAAAAACATTTACCGAACAGAAAAATCGTTTTTTAAAGTGTGATTATTGTCTGTACATCGCGGGACTTATTTGTCAAATTTAATGTTTTGGTTGTATATTTAAACAAAATTGTTTTTAAGTATTTCAAATAGACATTAGTTACATAAGCTATTCCACACTATACAACTCCTAAAAGTTCTCACCCTTTCACACCATTTAAAAATGATAATTATGCAGTCTCGAAATTATACAAGTAGTTTAGTTTTAACAATGGGAGACCATTTAACATCAAATTGAAGAACTCAATTATCAAATACATACGTGGAAGCTTATGCAGTAACTTATTGGATAAACCCCGGTTGGTCCCGAATGGGAATACCTATTGCATGCTTCGTATTACAATACAAGTAAATGCTCTCACAGTTAGTTATTTTATTTACCGTTAAGGTGTAAGGAGAAACTAACACGGTTGTTTAGTCGTGGAAAAATCCCGAATGCTTAATTTCTCTCCAGTAGCAGCTCAAAAAGGGCAGAAAACTCGTTAATTCTCATTGCACAACTAATAAGGGAAATCCAGAGACGAAATAAAAGTTCACATCGTCATAACATGTTAATATTTTTTTTATTACAAGATATTACCAAAACTAAAAGAAAACTAAATTTTACTGAAAAACATTCTCACATCCTAACTCTCCCCTTGTAATAATGATTTGAGTTTTGTAAATGTTAATCTTCCGGTATTTAGAATAGAAAAAAAATACGGAGATGGCAATGAAGAGATTGACGTTCATATGAAATGAAAACCACATACTAACAAGTGCATTAAACATTGAATGACCTTTAATCCTCCGATTACCGACGGAAAAGGATTGTTGCATGCACCAAGATCGCACATCAAAGCAGTCAACGTCAAAATCATGACAAGATCCCATATAGAATATCCAACACACATAAATACATATTAAATTAAAGTGAATGGTCAGTACTTGTTTGTGCCGCTTTTGAATAAAACAGACAGATTGCTGGATGATATTTACCTACTTGACGTTTCGAAGGCCGATTACTTTTGAGAAATTATGTGTACAGGACTTGGAATTTTTTTTAAACAATTTTACCAGATGTCTGAATTGCAATTTCACCAAGATTTCCTATCACAGGTCCATAGTCATCGCAGCCATTTATTTCAAACCCGCTTTGACGTACGATGTTGTATACTTGTAGATGAGAAAAACGAACGATTATCATTCCATATAAAACATTACAATATCCACCTGAGTCTGAATACCAATTACTAGCAGAAGGATTTTTTCCTACGCTTTTACGTTAGTGTACATCCCACAGATGTGCAAGATTTGCTCATGGTTATGTCGAGTTACATTTTTGTTAGAATTGCAATTCACAAAGTTAAGACTAGAACAAGATTTCTCAATCTATTGAAACATTTTTAATGACGTGAGGATATAAAAGGGAATCAGTCTCAGTGTGGTTAACTAACAATAAGTTATTAAATAAGTTGACCAAACTTAAGTGAGCTTTTGGTTCGAGAGTTAAAAACCAGAAATGATATCTTCCAAAAATGGCTCACTTTTAAATCATGTCTCACCAATTTATTGCCAAGTATAAGCTAGGATATGAAATGCCGGTGTGGTGCATATGCAAGCAAGCTTTACACATAATTACTTGGTTTCATAACCAGGTATCTCAAAACTCAAATATATAGTGATCCGATCCTGAGTGAAATAGCAATAAATGGACAAGGAAACACTATTTAGAACATTTTGACAGCCAGGTTAGTCTTAAAAAGCTAATTCTTTTTGTATTCACTATACTAGGAACTGCAGATTTTTTTCTATTCTCTTTTAGTCTCCCTTTGAGCTCACCGTAGTGGTAATGGAATTTACAACACCATATATTTTGTATAAGTTGTACAAGTGAGAGGTGAGAGGTTGCATGTAGTCATTGTACGCGTTCTTACGTGGGTGCTGTAAAAGAGTACAGAAACCTTGTTGCTCTTAGGATCTGTGTCAATGAAATTGTAGAGATCACCTACTGGGGAAGATGAGGATATGTTGATCGGTGGTCTAGTCATCGATCCTTTTAAATCCATCTTCTCATCATTTACATATTCATATTTTCTTGTTCTGGATTCTAAGAGTGAACTGCTTCCTTGTTTACTTGTAAAATCATTTGAAATTTAGCAATTTATCTGTAGTTTTAAAATCGCTTTAAAGTCTAAAAATCTTGATGAATGCATTGGGGCAAATTCTGCCTTATATTCCTCATTCGTAACTGGAATTGACTCGGATGATGTAGTATGAGAGGCAATTAATATTTACGAGGTGATAGAGTAAATAAACAGAAATCTGATTGGAGGGATGAACTCAATCACAATTTATTTTCTTGAGTTGAATAAGAAAGGATGGGAATTGGGTGGGTGACTTAGTGACTTTGCATAGTGAACTGTTGCCTTGATGAAGGAAATGTTGGTCTGGGTGCTCCAGGCCTGGGTGTAATCTTATAAACAAAAATCTACCAGACTTATTCTCATCAATGTTCCAAATCTTCTAAACAATCCTCTCACTCTCATCTATTCTCTCTCCTCATGTTTTCTAATCCTCCGAGTGCCGAGCCAAAAAAGTTCCTCTTCAATAATCAATGATATAATTTCGTATATTGTGGGGCAGTGAGGTTTAATGGAATCAAATTAGACCATAGGAGGAAGAAAGGAATCCTTTCCAATTATGTACTTCTCTCAAGAACAAAAGTCCAAACCTGGGCTCTTAAGTCTCTCAAGATAGGAAAAGAATCGAAGGTGGTGTCCTCCGATCTAAACATTTGATACTTCATCGATCTCCATTGACAGCACAAGAATTTAAATGAATCTAATTCACACATCCAACCAAAACAGCTTGCCATAAAATCAATCTGAACAGACTCCAAAAGCTATATGAGCTTAGTTAGGCTGATAAGACTTGATAACATTTCAAAAATATGCATCCTCCATCCTATTAGAAACTTTCGTACCCACGCACATTTTCTTGAATATTCTACTAATAAGTTGAGAGCAGTGCATTGACTACATTACATATGCTCATGCTAACTTTCAGTTTTATTTCCTTTCAAGACACGTGCTCGATATTCGACGCATCTATCCCAGGAGGTAGAGAGAGAGGTATGTGTACAGAGATTCAGAAAGTTGAAAGCAATTCAATTTATTAGGGTTTATTCCCTGTATGGGCAAATTGCTTTTCTTGCTCATCCTTTTGACAATCCTGGCTGCTTTCAAAGATGCATATTTCAACTACTAACTGTTTCATTGGTTCATTTACTCCCTCCAACTCCATAAAACTGGCACTCATGCTAAGATGCAGGCAAAAAATACGGAATTCATCCATTCAATGCAGATAAATCTTCCACCATATCATAAGAATAAGATGGAAGTTGGACGACCGGTTAGAATTTTTGAAACTACGAATTTTCCAAGACTGCAAAAAAGTGCTGGCTTCCCTCAAATCCATGGACGCCAAGAGTCCTTAGGCAAGTGTAAAGAATGTTCATCTTTTAACACTAGTGAAATGAACCGAATTGAAAGGCTATTTCCATGTTATGTTATGCATCATGAGAAAAACTCCTCCAGCACTGAATACATCTCATAAATACAGGGGGAAAAAACTTTAACGACGAGGCGCGTTAATTGTTCTTGAAGCAAACAATCCTCATCTTCACATATAGGACAAAAAAATTCTTTCAATCAGCGACAAGGCTAGTTTCAAAAAGAATCCAGAGTCTCCTTTTGTTGAAGATGAGCTCAAAATTTTAAGACTTGACAAAGAGGAAAACATTCTTGTTGCACTGCATAGTCAATAGAAAGTTCCAGATGATATCAACTTAAAAATCCATAAACCACCTAAACAGCACTGGAAAAATTACTATATGCACAATTTGCAAAGACAAGATGATCATAATTCTTTCTCGAATTACAAAATTTCTGCATAAGCTCAATTTGTGCTACAAAGAACGCTAAGAAGCGGTAGCATCTTTGAACATGTCTAACAATCCTTACGGTACGATTACATATGAGTTTCTATCTTTGTTTTCAGCCAATTATGATGCAATGCCCTATCTATGTAAGGAACATGGCTGTAAGTAACCTACTCCCGACGCTTAAAAACTATGTACTCCCACTTCCTTAAAGAAAAAGAAAAGCATTTGAAAGATTGCATCCCAGTGTGTAAGCCGTGGGTACAGATTGCGCACTTACAGTTATTTATCCATTGATTCATTTTTTTCAAATTTGTACAATTGTTTGAACACCGTCTCCATCCATATAATTGTCTTGCATTAAGAAATACAAACACCCGATGATGAACAAGAACCTCAAGACAAGAAAAGCCCTGGATTATTATTTCCTCCCATAGAATGAAAAGAGCAACTGTTCGAAGCCGTTTCCCATGCACCCATGATTTTGTCCCGAGATTAAATGAAAGAAATGAGGGACACTCAACACATGTGTAGTAAAAGGTTTCCCTACTTTAGATCCCATGGGAAAATCCGGTAGTGTGGAATAATGACGATTGAGCCTTCCTCCTACTACCACGAGATTTACATTAAAATTGGGACACTTGCTTCCTCTCAGCACCCAGCCCAAAAAAATGTGTGCTTTTTCTGAAGGATATTGCAGCTAATTTGTACGAGGAAGTGGAAATCCCATCAGATTTAGACCAACTCTTTCCTTAAGCTTGGGACTGCACTGGACAGAACCATATGGACGGGAAAAGACTCTGAAAAGAGTCTGAAAAACCTGTTCCTGCTTTTGAAAACAATCTGTTGCTCTTCATCCGGCTTCCTTACACATTCGGGAAGTGAGATTCGGATTTCCTTTTAGGTCATTTCATTTTGTGCATGGATTTTCAAAAGCACAACCAGGGCAAACCTTCTTAGAGGACAAAGAGTTTTTTGAATCTGGTAAAATAAACAAACACATGCCAGTTGTTTTGTTTTGTTACCTGGAAGTGGAACTCAGTCATTCTTATGCAAAGTGAGACAACCTCAAACATTTGAAAGGTCGAAATTGGAGTAGCCAACTTCCTCTTGGTCCCTGGCTCTGGCTTCATAATTTTTCTGTCTAATATAATACACTCGGGATAGAGTTGAACGAATTGTTCAAATAATACAAATGAAAAGAGACATTCATTTCAATAAGAAAACTTTTTTATCTCAATAAAACGAGCTATTTCGGAGTAAAAAAAGTCACCCATTCATTCGTATCTGAATGCAATTTGCAATAAAATAAATTCCTTATGCATTCATATACATGCATCTATTTCAGTTCAAGCTCAACACGATGTAAACGGAACTCCATCAAGTTACAGTGTTGAACTGTCATCCTCGTCTTCTTCTAGCAGTTAGATTCGATTTTTCTATTACACATCTATTTCCCCATTAGTATAAGGCGAAAGCATTTGTGTCCGCAAGCCTAGATGGTCGGAAGCAATAATAAATATATAAAGAACGGCGTCTCACTTTTTGCGGTACGATAAACCTCCAGAGGTGACTTTGGTGTACTAATGCTATAATTTAAACCGGAATAAGTAATATTTGACGAAGCTGCCAAAACACATAAACTTAGGAGCACCGTTAAAACCGATGAGAATCTCATCCACCTACTCTCCCCGCTTATCGAAATCCTGTAAGGTTTCACAAATAAGTCCATCCCCCTACCGCAGATCATCATCCTAGCATGGCTTAAACTGACTTTGGAATCCATTTCCATCATGGAGAGAAGAGTATTAATTTTTTCTTCCTTTTAATTGGAATTCCAGTGGGAGCCAGTGGTATTGACGGAAGTTGAGTCGTCCATTAGGAAGGGTATTTTAGGTATTCATTAGTATTGCACGTAAAACAGCATTGTTTAGAGGGAAGTAGAGCCCTGTGAGTTCTATTCGGAGAAGCAGTCTTGTGATAATTTCATCATCCTAGGCTTTACGAGTTTATTCTTGCAACTGTAAGGGAACTTTTAATAATCTCTCGGTTATTTGAAGTAAAATACTCTGTCCCAAGTTTGATTAAATCTCAAAGATGAAGGTGACTTGACTATTAATGTTGGTGTGGGAATTCCTGAGCGATTGTCTTGCAGTTGTACGTTAGTAATACACACGCTTAATACAAGTAAGTTTCATCTACAGCTTCATTAGTAGGTTTTATTAAGAACTCTGAACGATTATCTAAGGAGCTGATTATTGCGAGTAAAAATCGTCCCTCTCACGCAAACATTGGCTTTCTTCCTCGTGCTTTGTCAGAGGAGTAACCACATTAAAAGCGTAGGAATAATGATCCTTTTGTTGATAATACTAGCTTTCGTTTTCTTGTTATTTCTGATTATCATTCATATGTTTCGTAGGTTTTAAAATCATCCTTATCTCAAGTAGGGTAGAGTTTGCTATAAACCTCACTCGGTTATTATCATTATTATTATTATTGTTTTGGTCTTTTATGTCCACATGAAATTGGGAGACAAGCACTTATTTATAATTCCTCTTCGTTGTGGTTGGGAGGAGTATTATTTTCGATTAACCACAAATACTCTCCTGCCATGTATATCGCATGACATACAAGATTCGGGATTGAAATTATCTCTCTGGATAACTCTGGAAGGGAACGGATCTTGTTCCTGTTTCTGTTGATTTCATGTCATCATCAGATCGGATCAGACATTTGTTAGACCTGGAGCCATGAAGCCTTCAGATTTTCAAACTCTGATAGTTCACATAGCTAGAGTAGCTTATACTTTATGAAGCTAATGGTGTAGGATTCCACATGAAAAGTAAAAAATCAATGAATTTGATTCAAGTCAAATCCAATCAAAGCTCCAGCACCCACAGAGGCTCATGTTGCTCACTGGAGACACAAATTTTTATTAACTTCACGACTTCACATGATATACGTGTGGATGGAGTATCAAATCACATGAAATTGAAATCATTCACTTCAATTTATTGTACTTTATTGGCAAGCGAAGCTAATTCCATCCTCCAAGTTGATCACGTTTTTTGCTCCAAGTTGATCACGTTTTTTGCTCAACTCTCTTGTAAATTATCTTATGGTGATTCACAAGTCTGTATTATAGTGGCAGCAAACGGATCCCCAAATTCCCGAAAGGCTATCAAGCCAGTTTCCTCTTTCCAAGTGCATAAAATGAACTAAAGAAAAAAATCTTTCTAGAGAAGCATCTCTTCTTTTGGACAATTGGATTGGCTTCGTTAGCTGGGTAATCTGTATCAAGAAGGTTTTATCAACATCAACACGGACTTAGAGTGTACGGCATTCCACAAACAATATTACTATGTCCCCAGTATGCATGAGACGATACAATATTTATTCCAACTTTTATATATTTTATCTTTCTCAAGTCGTGGAGTATTTTGTTGAGTAAACTCCTCACTTCTGAGAAACTAATCAAACAATATTATATTTTCAAAAGTTTAAACGAATGAAAACTCAAAGTTCGTTTGTTTATTAAACAGTGTAGTAGTACACTATGGTATTATCATAGCGAGTGTTATTTGCGTTGGTCAAATAGTTTTAACTTGGATTTGGAAAGCCCAAGTTGATCCTTATGAATATTATTCCCGTACACAGTTGCGTTTCAATCCTTATAAGCTATGAGTCCTACTCAATTCTTTGCTCATGATAACAACTCTCGTAATTTTAATATCACATCTGAAACTCAGAATCCTTCCTGGACTTATTATGTGAACACTAGTCGAATTGGCTGTAAACTACCACCAACAACAACAAAACGGAAGAGAGATTACGGGAAATGAGCCACTCTTGATTCAATTCACTGATATTGTGAGAGAATAAATTCAAAGATAGGTCAACCCAGTCAGTTATTAAGACTACACAGGTGAGACTTTAGTAGGTTCTTGTATAATATATTGTTGAGAAAACTGTATAGGGAAAGGGGAATGATGATGATGGTTACCTGAGCACAGTGTGCTGGATACTGACAAAACTTAATGTTAAAATCTCTCTAGCCCTGGAGTAGTCTTACAACAATGCAATCTAAGGTAAACCTTTGGCTCTCCTCAAAAAAGTACAACCACGTTCAGCATTGGAATACAATCCGTACTTACTACCTTCTCCCAAGGTATTATTTGAAGACAAGCAAGAAATTTAACCCATGCCATGAATTGCTATCCTAAGATGTTGATGATGATGATGAGATGAGAGGGAAGGTAGTGGAAAAGGTAAAGGGAATACACAGGGTTCTCAACAGGTAGAATATAAGATTCATATAATGTAGCTGGTAAAGAGGGATATCTGCCGTAGTCCTTATTAATCACCGTGGGCTCTCGTCTTCTAAAGTAAGGAATTTCCAGCCTCCGGCAAACTTCTTTTTCTACATCATATCGTAGTAGCCTATAGGTAACTATTATACTGTAAGAAAGGAAGGTAGACCAGGTAGACAACTGTAGGAATACACCAACAACAACATTAGACATAGTGGAAGTACATCGTCAAGTCGAAATTCAGAAGAAAAAGCTCTCTCTCATCTTAAGACTGGCGAGGTCGTCTTCGTCAAGACGCCTTCTTCTAGTCCATGATGATGTACTTGCTTGCTTCTCATCTCACCAAGATCATATTATAATATAACCAGTCTCACTACCTACTTTTTACCATGGAGTGCGGATACAGGCAGTATGCATTGCACCTAATCTCTCAAGAGTTTAAAAAAAATCATCTTAGGTATTCCTATTTTCCTATGTCCATCTCCACAGAAGACGAGAGAGTCCACAACACACATGCACATAAAACGCAAGGAGAGGACTATCTATGCAAGTTATTGAAGCCAACCATTTTGCACCAAAGCTATCATTTTATTTTATATATTCAGGCAGGTAGGTAGAGCTTGTGATATTCAAGTAGTGGAGATCTAATGGGCATTCCTTCCTCAAACTATGAAACAAGTGAACCTCCTCATTTTTCTCCTTATTTCATCTTGAGTAGATATTGTATTATTACATTAATCACAATAAAGAAAAGGAGCAAAAAAGTATCTTAATCTTCATCCTCTATTATTATTGCACACATACCTCATATGAGGAGATGAATACGCTACTCATAAACGGTATTTGGAATAAAGATTGGTTGTGCTATCATAAAGTAGTAGGGCTAGTAGGAAGACGGTGGGATTTTTTACGGATCCTATGAATATTCCAATTTTTTCTCGAACCAATTTACTAATCCTTGATGCCTCTGTACGCCATGGCTTTACAAACATAGCATCGGGGAGCTACCAGAAATTTGCGGGCCCAAAGGCTCTTTTGTTATGATATCTTGATAATGAGTGTAGATGGGTTAATCCAGTGGATTTCCCAGCCATTTGTAATAGAAGTGCCCAAGCGGATCCACCAGTCAGTAGTCAGTGAGAACATATAAAGCCAAGAATATTTTTACAAGAGAATGATGATTCAAAGCGATACTGTGAAATTTCTTCAGACAAGCTTAAACAGGGGCGGACTAATATCTGGGTGTTGCAATTTTTATGCAGTAGCTCAGCTTTAGCCATACTGTAAACTTTTGGTCCGAGTGCAATTACTTATTTTAGCATTAACTTCGCCACTACTGCCAGTGACAAATAGCCAGCAAACGACCGTATCATTTTGTAGAGTTAGTGCAATAAGAATTTAACAGCAGAAGGGATGAGATTTCTTGGCAAACTTGATTCAATCACGATATTCTTATTTGTTTTTCCACGAATCGTGTAGGTTACTCTAATAACGTGACATTAGGTAGCAAATAGTTTTCTTTCTCTCTAGGAATCTTCAAAGCAAAGTGAGCTATATTAAACAATAAAATAATGATAGTGTGGTATTTTAATTTTTCCAGAAATCATTCCTCTTTTTATGACTATATACTTAAAGTATGATAGATTAAAATCTCTGATGATAACCATTTTAAATTGTACAAGAGAACATCTTCTTGCGTTTACTTGTACTACTAATTCTAGCATTATTACTACTACTTATTTCTTCCAATGGAATTGGAAATGGAATACAAATTGTTTTCTCTTGGATTGATAGGGTGAAGCATATAGAGATTTTTTTAGCGATATTATATCAAGTATATAAGAGGATTATGAATACTCGCAAAATTCTGAGGTAATCAAATGAAGACGGATAAGAAGGGAGTTAAGCTGTTGTATTGCGTGATGACCAAAATCTTTGCATTGCACGTTCTTCATCTTCCACATTTGAGGAATTACAAGTTCTTGTAATGATGCCGACTCTTTGTCTCCTAAGTGGATGAAATCATGAGAAATAAATTCCTTTTATTTTCTGGTTTTCACTTCAAGTTCAATCCTTTAAAAACTACACAACTCTAATCCGGCCAACATGACACTTGAGAGCAAGAGGAGTATCCAAAACAAATGGAATAGAAAAGCTTAAAACTAAAGAATTGTCAAGTTTTAAGAGAAGGTAGGTTAAAATGATCTATGGGTTTGGGCCAGAGGATAGTTATCATATAAAACTTACATCTGACAAACCTATCCAAAATTCAAGTATCATATCATATCTAATTCTATTCTTTCCATTAAGTATCATTTAGCTCTTTAATACCTTCTCATGGTGTATAGTATTTCAATAAAGGTCCATGGGCTAAGCACCCAAGCCCGACATGCCTTGGCTTTCCATGAAATATCTTAACATTCTTCTTTTTCTGAATTACATTTTATAGTGAGGCTGGAGGTTATCTTTAAATCAGTCAACTATACACCACAAATATTTAAACATTCGAAAGTGAAATATTATGTACTCTTCCAGCTAGGAGATGCATGAGTAGTAGATTCATCACACCTTGCTTTATAAGCTTAAAAATGTTTCGAAATTCTTTCAATTCCTGTGTCCAGCCCAGTGTTCCATACACACATTCAACATTCTACACAATGCGGAGGTACACGCTATGGTGCATGAGATTTGTAAGAGACAACGCTGGGCCAAACAACCAACAAAGGAACCAGAACTAAAGAGATCGGAGCTGTAGTGGGCTTTTAGCCTGGACAAGAATACAGAAAAATAATTCTAAAAGTTGACCAGACTGCTTTGCTAATAAGTAGATTTGGTAAGCAAGTGGAATGCAGAATGAAGTACATAATCTAGAATACAGACCAGTCCGGTCTAGCGTCCAGTTTTCTTCTGAAGTCAGAGACTCTCAACCTTCTTGGTCATATATCAAGTCCTGAGAATTAGAGAAAAGGCAATGGAGACTAATCTTCTCTAGCAATAAAAAACGGTTTGGAAGCAAATCAAACATGGAGAGAATCTAATTCTGCAAAAAAACATTATGATCTCATCCTCCTCTACGACTATCTATAGTAATAATAAGGTGCTTGCCTGTGCCTACTCTTTCTTCTCATCGTGTCCATCTGGATTTTGATTTTTGACCAAATCACGTACTTAGACAGATCCATTTTAATCTCTGTTATTTTCCACCATACTTACATTTTTATTAGAGCCTCTGATACTTTGTTACTTATTTTAAACTGTAGAGCAGAAAACACATGGAGAAGATTTTGCACTGCTCGTCTGAGATGTTAAACTAATATTGAGTCAACATAGTTCACTGCTTCACTATAATATTATTGTGTATTTGCATCTGTCTTATACTTGCAAAGTTTCATTGTTGACTGCAAAGCAGTGTGGCTGGGGTGGGTGTTGGAGATTTTTTTGCGGAAAGATATAACCTTGTTCCACCAGTGTGGTTTACTGTTGTCTATTTATTTATATCTGGATATAATAGCATGATTATATAAGCGACCACAGAGAGACGATTTTGTGGGAAGATTTTCATCACTGCAATTCGAGAAGAAACAACCTTCGGTTTCGGGCAGGGTTGCATGTCTTTGTATTCGGTAGATATTTCTTGACTCTCAAAATACTGAAGAACAAGCAAGATGGATAAAATCATAAGCCTATCACATTCAATTAGTATCATCGCTTCTGCAGATATTATCTCTGATTCGGTAGTTTGAATTCATCCTGTAATTTTCACGCAATCAGCAGTAATCTTAATTCACAAGGAACTTGATGTAAGCCCGTCATGCATGCAATGCAAACCATAACATGGGCTTTGTAGTCAATTTCAAGCATTAGTAAACATAATTTTAAAACTCCTAGGCGAAATCGCTTTTTAAGTTTACTAATTCCTATCTAGTTAGCCTGTCAGGTACGCAACTAAATTGAATGAGAAAAATATAAATACTTTTAAACTACTCCTAAGTTCTAAAAACTGTATTTATATCGATTTATGACCTAGAGAATAGAGATTTTATGACAATAAACTTCAAATATGTATTGAGCACAAATACAAAAACCAAATTTGTAGATAATAATAAAGTTAGGATAGATTAAAGTTGCATTTAATTCTCAAGGATTTTCCCCAAACATTTTTCAAATGCAAATGTAACTCCAAAGTAAAAGTAAAGTAAAAGTGCATATATGCGATAAATATTTCGTGTGTGTTTGCTTTATCCAAACTGTGCATCATCAAGAGAGAGAATATTGCCAACAAATAATTACATAACCTTTTAGCAAAGCAAACAGATGACATGCACATTGAGGATATTTCCATATTTTAATGCAGTACTTTTCTATTAGAATTTATACAGCAGCAATCTGGATAAGGTGCTACCTCTGCGATTCACCGAGATGACAAGTAGCTTCTTGAAATATTTCCAGGATTTGAAAAAAAAAAACTCTATCTAATATTTGCATGTGCTTATGAGGTCTTTGGGCGCGGTGTGTATTTACACAGGCTACAGGAACATGAAGATATTAATGTTTCCCCTTACATGATTGTTAGCTGTAAACGATGGAAACGGACCAAGAGACCAAGAGATGTGCTAACACATTGAGTTGGCCATTTATGCTTTGCATATTTCAAAGAAAGATACGAAATGCAAATGAGTTGTTATCTCAATTTTGACACCCTCATTTTATTACGAGACTTCATCAAGTCTCCATATCAGAATCTTACCCTACGAGTTTGCTATGGCCATACACTACCTCATGGACTGATGTCAATTCATTTGTTTCCCAGTTGCCAAAGAAAACAACATGGCTGATGAAAAGAAGTCTTCTACAGGAGCACGACTCTTTTTAATTGACAAATCCTCACTTATGCTTCATCGTGCAACAACCCATCTCAATTATCATCATTATCTTACTAATTCGTTTCGTGCATATTGAAAACCTTACTGTGGTAATTACGATTGCCAAGGATTTACCAAATATGATCGTAGAAGCTGCCGTACGTAGTGTGTTTCCAAAGCTGTTGCAACCTCCAACTAGTGTATGTACTGACTGGCAGCAGGAGGTAACCTGGATCTATTCCATGGGTCAGGTGACCTTTACTTAGATTTTAAATAACCAAGTCCAAGAAAATTCTTCTCAGAATATAAAACAAGAAGGATTAGAATTGCATCTATGTAAAAATAATTTTTTTTACTGAATTTATACATTGAAAGAAACACCCATGAACCCATTTTTACTACTGAGAGAAGAGTAAGCTCGTTAAGCTAAAAATAATAATGGTCACACGTGTAAGCCAGGAGTGTGATGTAATCCGATTCGAGATAAAAATTGCTCGTAGTTACTGCAGAAATTCATCCCTGCCTCACAAATCTCTAACTTTGTACTCGACACTTAAATTTGGCTGTCCTAAGTGAACTCTACATTTATCAAACTTATACAGTCTCGGTATATTAAACTATGCGAGCTTTAAGTTGCATTTAACTTGATGGTCAATGTGACCGTGACCATGGTCAAATTGAAGCATAAGCTGACTACTTTCCAACTATATATTATTGTGTACAGAGAACTTCATAATATAATTTAAAACCAAAAGAGAATCAAATACTTACTGCTTTCTCTGCTGTACATGTTGTATGATAATTATTCTATGATATGCTTTGCATACTTACTTACAATTACTATTGAAAGCTCAGAAGACCGGCTTTTGAATTTAATCTAAGCTGTGTACCAACACATAATCCCCACTATAGATTTGGGATTGAACAGACCGTGAAATAAAAATCATATCTGACATTCATTAGCTAACTGCCACTTTGCTACTTGACTTACCACTCTTTTCAAATCTGGTTAAGAAGAGTCACCAAAAACTTTGGAGCCATAACCACCTTAACTCATTGTTAATACGTTCACACAATGGGTCCATGGGAAATGAAAAATATAAAAGGATTATGTGCTTGTCATGTATATATTACACAGAATCAAGGATTCAAAGTTCAACATCATCGTAATCATCAACTTTCCAAGCACTCTTCTGTATTAATCTGCAGAGTGTTAGTATGTAAATTCGGACGGACTACCTCCTGGCTTCAAATTCTTTGAAACTTAGATTTAGTCTCAACAAATTCTAATTTAAAATCGTTTAAATCATCTAAAGAGTTAGAAATGCAGTCCAGTCCATTAGTAGTATGGATGATTTAAATCAGAATACATTTTATGGGAAGCCTGGCCACTGGTTGATTGCATTACAAAAATGGTTTATGGTAATGAGTTTTCTAGATTGTTTAATTCCTTGCTACATTTTAGTCCAAGAATTTATGTACATTCATTCAAAGAGTGTATAATTTATTTTTCATTCTAACACGCAAACACTTAAGGACCTATTGTTACTAAACTCAAACTTAAGAAAATTTACCTCAAATCACCAGCTTTTATGCCCTGTTGTTTATCAAGTTTTATTTTTCGGAAAGCATGATGATATGAAGGTTAAACGTAAAATGTAATTTCTTTAAGACTTGTGCTTTCAGGTTTTAGCAAATGGCTTGAGTTGTGAGAGTACAACGAATAGCAAACCAAGGATGGGGAATCTTGGGATTACCAGAAACTGAAAGGAAACGAGACGATAATCTAAAAGTGGCTGAGCACTCAACGGATATTCAGCTCGTCCTGCTCATCCATCAGTCCATCTACAAAAACTCATTAGAGAGCCTCTTGGAGAGAGGTAAATAGCTTTAAATGGGGTAAACTCCCCCACAATCATAAAGCTATGGATGTATAAGATTCTAAAGACTCCAGCAGAGCTTTATTGTTGTCACGGGTAGAACAAAGGGACGAAAAATTATTACTGTATAGAATATTCTTTGAACTTTGAACAGCACTTCCCATACTGGTAAACTTACCGACCAGCGCCAAGAAATGTAGGATAGTATTGCTGGAGAAGTAGTGAATTTGTACCTTTTATGGACTCAAAATACCTTAACCTTAGCATAAAGTGAAATGACATTTGACGATGATTGAAAACCGTAAATGATTCTAACCCAGACATGGTCTGAAACTGTGACAGGTAAAAGTTACTGTCTCCTCTCCGTTCCAACTTCAATGTAATCCTTCACTCACTATGTAGGTCTTCTGACTCCAAAATACAAAACCATTTCAAAACCAAGTAAAATATTGTAATTTCTTCCGTCTAAATATTTTTGAATGAGTTATTTATCCTCAGGTTCTTGTAAAATACAATCAGATATTAAGCAAATGATATAGGATTTCAATCTAGGGAAACAAACTTGGTACATAAAATATATTTTCCAGCTTAGGTTTATTTTCAGTGATGATTTTTTTTTTAATAGTAGAATTTGATGTTATAATCGTGTTTTTCAATCGTTTGAATGGACTGTTGATCAAAATTTTTGAAAAATGTATCCATTTGTCAACATTTGTAAAATAAAATCATACTTTATCGGACAACAATCTGAATACCTAAGGCCCCAGCACAGCCATTTCTTGAAAAATTGACTTTGAAAATTCAAATTAATGGCACGAAGCATTTCAACCCAGCAGTCAATCCAGCCTTCCCTTGGCTTCGAACCCTTGGTCAAATACAAATGGACAGGCGGGTTTGAGGTTGTTCACGGTCCGTCTTTTGAGTAGAAGGTTTTGAGGTTAAATTTTAAGAAGAAACAGAAACCCGTGGAAAAACGAAGAAAGTATGACACGGGGGAGATGGATGTTTAAGTTCCCAGTGTTCATCAGCCAGAATCTATAAGTGAATGCCTACAGTGGGCAAACAGTAACGCGATCGATCTTTTATGTTATGAAGGAGTATACAAGATTTAGAATCAAGATTTGAATAGAACAGCAGCCCTAGACCCTGACGAACCAAGGGATAGAATACAAAAGGCAGCTGAAAAAGAGCAGCACCCACCTTAAGACTTTTAAAAAAGGACAGGAGAAGTACAGTTCATTTTCTTATTCAGAAGCAAAAGGTGTTCATTGCTTTTTCGAGAGGATCTTAAGAAAAGATGAACAAGAGTGAGCACATGTAATGCACTCTTAATGAAATCTTTAAGTCCTCCTTGGTAAACTTGGGAGCATTGAAGAGCAAGTAATTCTTGATATGTAAAAGCGACAATTTTCTGAGCAACCCTTGTCGCTTTTATATAAAAGAGACAACAGGTCAAATTTGTTCCCTGCTTTCTTAATCTCTGTGTACCTTGTTGTATAGTCATTTACACCTAGTGCGGCTTGTTTATGAAATAATACTACTACGGGAGGACTAAATGTTAAATTCCAATGCAGGCGAAATCCTTTGACTTTCTCTGACAGTCAGTAGATTCATGAAGTAGAAAAAAATTGATTGAATCGTAAATCAAAGGAATTTCTGCTCCCAAGCGGAACATTTCACACGTACTCAAGTAGTAATGTTAATCCAGCCTATCACATGGGTTGAGATTGAAGATGACAATGCAAATCTTCCTTGGCCTGACAGCTAATCTTTGTGAAAGAATGTACATGCTACTTCCCAATCACTGTGGGATAATAGAGCTATTTAGAATATTCTATTCATTAAAACCTTCGCTCGTTTGGTTCATTAAGTCTCATCTCTTCGTCAATCGGCGAATTCTCGCTTCAAGAACCCTTGCAACCCTCACATCATGGAAAATATCCTTGTAATCCATGGGGGAAAGTTACGATTCAATAAAATTCTTTGAACTGGATTATTGGCGACTGAATCAAAAGAAGGCATACTACCTTGTATATTAACTACATCCCCTTTTTCTAAGATAGATTATTCGACCTTCAAAGTTTTACAATTCTACTGTTGGCTGTATTTGTACAGCTCAGTGAGGACTTGCTTATGAGATTTGACAATGTTATACCAGCACTTTTCTATTTTCATTCAGCATCTGTAATGATGAGATTAGAATGTTTTGGTATCGTAAACTAGTATTTTGGCTTGAAGGAAAGGCAGGAAGATTGTATTGACAAGTTAGTCCTACTAAATCAACCTCACTCAGGTTCAATCTGATTTTCCTTAATGCCTACGTACACTGTAATCCTATTTTAATTGAACTGGGCTGTGTTTTTCAGAACCTGAATTTGGTACTTACATACCTTCCCGTCCTCCGATCGGATCAGATTACTTGAGCGATTGTTAGATTATGCAGAAAGGTTCTGGGATAAGCATATTCTGTGCATATTGGCCATAAAATTGTGAATATATTCTACGCATAAAATTTTAATAGACTCTGAAGACAACTACGGTTGATAAATATCTCAACCTCACCGATGCTGATGTTGGATGTTGATGAAATTTAAGGTGTGAATTGCTCATATGTCTGAATGAAATATAGACTCAGATTATAATCTATCTTATTCTGCACTACGAAGCAAATTAATCTTATGACAATTGATTCCACTGCTTATCATACGAAAAACACAAGTAAACGCAAGCCCAACTTTGTGTTTTGTTGATTCTGTGCTTTGCTTAGCTGAAAAAGTGTCGAAAAGCGATGCAATTTGAATATCTAGTGAAAATGACGACCATCAGCATCAAGACCTGCTATTTAAGTGTTCCAGTCCAATAATTTGCATTGTAAGCAATATATTGGAATTTTAAGGACTTTTCGGTATAAAGACACGGGATAATTAATCCTTTCAGTAAAGAATAACAAAGAAGTACAAAAGTGATCTGAATTGATGAACCCGTCTATTTCAGCAAAAACACCCTTGTCTAATAACACAAAACTAATCTCATCTCATCAATGCGATTCATGAGTCTTTTAAAAGGAATGCAAAAACACTTGCGTCCACGCAATCTTTAAGAGTTAGAAAAAATATATGGCCGACTCAAGTTCTTTCAAAATTTCCATCCCTTGTGAATGGACATCATTAAAAACTTCGCACTGCGTACACCAAATTCATCAAGATAGGTTTACAACCACAGCAGCCAGAAGGAGCAATTTCTTTCTCATAAAATTAAATATAATGAAATGAAAAAAATTATTAGCGGATCCCCTGCAATCACTGTCTATGTCCATATTTCGCATTCCACAGAGCGAAATCAGGAATCCAACATCCATATACTGCAAATGAATTATAGAAAACTTGTCCCTCCTTTGTTGAAGCTTCTTTTTAGACCTGGCCTACGTTTTCTTTTATACTGGGCTTTTATTCACCCCAATCAAACCTGATGAATGAGGCATGGAAAAATTCTTAGTAAATCTTCTAAGCCACTAATTAGCTTCCTTGAGCTGAATACTAAAATTTTAGAGTTGACGAAAATTTACGGTAAGAAAAATCATAATTATCGCAGGCAGATTTCATTTTCATCGGATATATTTTAAAGGGTTATATTGAATGAAGGTAACCAGAATCTTTGAACTTTGAGCTGCACAACCTTAACTTGGTAACACATCTAAACTTAATTAAAATAACTTCCCATTTGGTTTTTTTCAGACAAACAAAAGATTTTTTTAAATATAGATGCAATGGACTCGAAAAGTCAACCGTACACGTCTTGGTTGTAAATCACAGGATTACTAGATTTTATTTCATTAAATAGGCACCCTAGAGATATGTTCAACTTTAAGTAAGAGTAATAAGTTGAATTTCAGGAAATGATTTCAAGCTTACTTGATGGACTAAAGAATGCTGACAAAACTGCAATTTTTAAACAAAAAATAGGGCCCATAAAGCCCCACTTGCACTTAAATGTGCGCAGTTTTTGGAATCTCAGAGATTGAAGTTCTTGGCGGAGTGAATGGTGAAATTCTAAAGCGAAGATATTTCAAGTGTAAAAAAATAGGAAAAGTTCAATGCTAATGACTACATGCCAGAATTGCCAGAGTAATGCAATAAAAAGGCTGGAAAAGGTGCGAATTGTTAAAGTTATGCTTATTTCATTAGATGCATTAAAACTCGTGAAACAACTCATCAAGGGGTTTCATATCGGCATTCTTGGCACCCAAGTCCATGCATATTTAGGTACACTCTGGTACACATAATCACTACATATTTCTTGTCCTTGTTCACAAAGCTGGTTCACCTGGTCCGTTCGGAGCCTTAAAATGTTCATCACTGAAGAATTCGATACAGAAAAAAAGGCTTAATACATACAAACGATAGAAATCTGGTAAATTTTCACGGAAAAAGTATAAAAAAACATGGATTATTCTTATTCATGTTTCGACGACAGTATATGTGAAAAAATTAAATGAACAGTTAGAGACGGCCATTCTTTTATTTTGAAATAAAATAATCGTTTTTGAAATCCTTTTAACATGTAATAGGATGAAACTCTAAAAACATAATTAAAACCCTGAAGAAGACAAAAATAGCCAATCAATCACCACATCATCATTTGCACTCCAAATACAACTACTAAAATGGTACTATTCAAAGTTGTTTTATAACTCATTTAGCAAATTCTTGGTACACAGCCCAATAATAATCCTCTATGATTCTCCGAAATACGATACGTTGGATAAGTTGAGGACTTTAAAGCTCGAGAGTTGCCTGCAAGTACTGATTTTCAGACACGTTCAACTTCATATTCTGCCTGTTGTTCATTGTTTTCCTTTATCTCAGGCTTGATGGTTAGTCTAGAGATGCACAAAGGAAAAGCTGGCCCTGGCTTTCTGAGGAGTAAATATTCTCTTCAGGCAAACAACAATGGACCACTTCAGCGAACAATAACCATAAAGTTAAGTAAGTGAAATGGAATGAACTCCCAGTGTATATTAAGGACAAGGTACACATGTTCAAACTATGACTGCAAATAAATAAAAGTCAATTGAGACACCTATGGTGACTTCTTTTTGAATATTTACAACGGTAGTGGACAGTTTCTACTCTTCCACCCTTTCCATAATCCATTTGACTTGATAGCTTGTAGTTATAGCTGTAATTCTGTAGCATAATAACACTCAGCTTTAGCAAAGAATTCCCCCATAGAAATAATTGTTCTATTTGAAACTCATAGTAATGTGTGAAAACTACATCTTTTATCGTTTTCTTACTGGAAACAAACTATAAAGGTTTAATCTTTAGTTTACCTAGTGTTCCTGGAACATTGGGTACAAATGCAATTCTAAATGTTAGCCTTTATTTATTAATCCACGCGTTTATTTGTACAAGAAATAAATACTAAAATCCGTCAAGTTTATGAACCTTTAATTCAAGATATTTTGTAACTACTTGAGTCACTTGAGCATAAATTCATAACAAAAATACATTAATTTATCCCTACTGTTATTTTTGCCCAAGAAAAGCACATGTGATATGATAAGTAATAGATACAGATATTACATTAATAATAGTTTCCAGATGGACTTTCATTTTTACAAAAGATTCTTCCTATAGGATTCTATAATATGCATGAATAATGTCGGTATGAGTAGTTAAGTACTTCGACAGCGACACTGCTGGGTGGGTGTTCTCATAATAACGTTGACATTTGAAAATTTAAACACGACAAGCAAGAACTAAATCTCTTCTCTAAATGTAATATCAGCTGAATAAGACATTATTTAATCCAAAGGAAATCTTACTATCATTATAAGTTGAAAAGTGCGAGAAAGACATTCGTAAAGAAAGATGACAAAACATAATGCACAATTTATTCTACACATGTAACCAAATTGTATCTGTTTACAGTCTGTAACTCTGCCATGAAAAGGATTTCCACGAAAACTTCATGGATGCAACATTACTAAGCTCCATGCTGGACTCAGAAACACAAAAACAATTCTAAAAACTTCAACGACAAGTAATAAGAGGGACATCTAACATCAGAAGAAAGTGGCAATGGATCGTGTCCGTAGCTAAATGGGATATTTCAAGGGATTTGTAGTCTCGCAGAGGAGGCCTTCCTGGTGCTTAATCGAGGAGGAAATAACTTAAATCGGGACCGAGTCACCGAGAATGACTTTGTGATTTCTTATCTTTTCCCTGTTGCGTTAAGTGCTTAAATACATTTACTTTCATAGCTAAAACGATATACTATAGATGTATCACAACGTGTTTTGTATTGCTGTCAAGTTCATACACGGCTTTTGAATATTAAGAGCGACCAGGCTAGAAAGAATTTAATTTCCAAAGTTAACTGTTGCTTGTGACTTGAACGTCATTTTTTAACAGAGTTCAAATGTTTCAAAAACATGAATATCATAAATTACCAGCAGATTTAATGGTTTATTTTAAATTTAACAATTCTTTATCATGAAACCTGTGTTGCATTACTGGTGAATTAATCTTCCGAAATGACTTTGATCTACAATCATGCTACAACTATGCTAATATTTTGAACAAATTCATTTCCTAGAAAATCAATTTCCAGTTTTTGCTAATCTAAATCCTATCTTGTTCCTAATTAAAAAAAATGGTCCTTGGTATCTAATTGTAATATAGCTGGAGGCGGAAGAATATTCAACAGCATGTAATAACACTACCCATCTTTCAAGAAATCACTTGAGGGAACGAAAATAAACCTTTTCTAACCACACTTAAACTCCTGTAATCATACAGTACAAAAAAACAAGCTGAGAAGGCGAGAAACACGAGCAACCATATTCCTATCCAACTACTCAACTACCATGGAATAATCTAAAGCCCTCGAAGGAAGAATTATAAATTTGTTACAATGGTCAATAAAAAATAAAAGCGTTCCAACACTGCTTCTGTGGTGAAGGAGCAGATGATAAGCAGGTACGATGAGGATAAGGGTACAAGCACACCAAGGGATTTCCAACCCTTCGACCATCAGAAGTCATCCTACTGTATATTATGATTTAAAAACTGGGAACAACAAATCTACATTTGATTTACAATACTTTTTATCTCCTCAATACGAGGGAATAAATGTTATTAAAACATCACACACGTTTCAAATCTTCAAACACGAAGCCAGACTTTTTTCAGGATTACTTTGGTTCATTTACAATATTTACAAGACTTACACTCATTGATCAACCATTTGCTTTTCAAAAAAATCAGTCGTCTTTAAAAAAAAAATTTACAACTGGAAATCTAACACTTGCCATCTGATGCTTTCACAGGAAGATTTAACGACAGAGTGGCTCAACTTGTTATTTTCTTAACTTTTAATCAATCCTTCTAACGATTTGTATTTATTTTTTTTACAGTACAAAATCCAGGGGGATGTCCCATTGAATTAGAAAGTTTAAAACTAAGGATGGTTACTAAATCAAAGTACTTAATGTTTATTTATTATTAAAGGCATGTGTTTTGTATGTGACGTAAGTTTCATCGATCTTGAGAATCTCTTCGCTTTACTGTTATTTAACCCTAGCCCTTTAGATCCAATCATGGTTGATATTCTTTACGAGCAAGGATATCAAATCTTCTTGTGTACTTTCAAAGTTAATTACGATACTGTTGATATCATCAACGGGAGAGAAAAAGTAGCTCTTGCCCGGGCTGGGAAATCTAGGCAGCTGACCCCAAAACAACTGGACATAAAACAACTCACTCGTACTTGCAAGGTTACCCAGATAGAGTTCATAAAAAATAAGAGTACATTATCATCATCATCATCATCATGACAATCAGAGTTGATTTCTAATGTTAAGGGATGTAGGAAGGTAATGTATTTTTGTTTACTTGGCCCTTTCAATCTAACCCAAGCTCCCTGCACCGTACAAGAAACAAATCAGATCAAGAGGGTGACTTCTGACTTTTCATGCACTCTATACTCTGTTCCCTATTGTCCCTTTTCATGCTTTTTACTCCCAATACAACAGCTCTTGAGTAACTGTCTGTTAAAACACGGCGAGAGATATTGTCTAAATCCTAAATGTATTTTTGAAAAAGGTAGGTACATTTTTTTGACCTGCTGCTGTTTTGATCTGGTTTCAAGCTTCTAAAAACCCCGAGATGCGTACAAGTGCCTAGAAAAAACTACCCGACTCTGTTTATCACGGGGAGCTTCTGAGGAACCTGTTATTTAGTCCAAGATACAACATACGTGTTCAAGGTTCCTTAAATATTCTAAATCCTTAGCTTATACCTTTTGTACACATTGCCAGTGGTCGTCCTTCTTCCTCAAAGGTGGACTAACTAAATATGGCTTTTGTATATACTTAGAATACACTTATATACTTACGCTTAAAAGGTACTGTTGGGAGAACGTACTGTTTGGTACTATTACTAAAATTACTACAAGCCTCGGCGCCTGCTTTACTGAAGTAATAAGTATACTTTCAAGTGACGAATACTACTGGAGAAATCCTTCTCTCCCTGGTTATATTTAATTGCAATTCTGCATCAATGTTCAGCCCACCTTCTAGATTTTGTTGTGAGAGGTAGAAAGCGTACTTTAATATTTAGCTAGTTTAAACTACACCTGTTGGTTTCACCTATAGATTTTAGAGTTTAATTAACATCCACACTACAGCCCATAATTATGGTATTTTTATGACCAGTCAAGTGTTTTGGATAGATGCGATCCCTCAAGTTTACTGCCACTCTTTTGTACGCAATCTATTTTCATCATTCCCCTTTTCAGCCTCTTGAAACTGTGGATCACCTTTATCAACTTTTAAAGCTCTTGATTCTTGGAGCTCATCTACCCTTGGAACTTGGAAGGAATTCTTAGAGTACAATTATTAATTTACTCAAAGTTAACTATCCTAATCCATTTCTGGATTTCTATGCAAGTAAATACAGTGTAGTGGACAATTAACACGAATAATAAGTTTCTGTAACTCAAGCCAAATAATTTAACAGAAAGGATATAAGTTGAATCCCCGAGATTTCAACCGAAGGAAGGAGGATCATCCCTCAAATGGTAGAAGCAGCAGGGGGTAGAAAAAAATGGATAAAAGAAAGATTTAGGGGAATTCAAGTTGAACACGGACTTGGGTTTGATTTTACACAAAATTATGCACTTCACTAACTGTGTTAAAGGACACCGAAGTCAACTCCAAAGGGAGGAAAAAGGTACTTGGGGCGTCGAATCAAAACGGACGAAAGGTCTTAAAGGAATGGTCATGTAATAATCATCTTTAAAATATAACGAACTCAAAGAACAATCAGTCCCCTTCCTACACCTAGTGTAAATCTACGACCTTGGCTCCTACCATACGACGTCCCCTTATGTCAGCATCACCCTCCTCATCTTATTGATTGCACATTGTTAGGTCGTTAAAAAATTTAAACTTTTTTATGTTGAAAAATAAGAGAAAATAGCTATAGAAGGAGTAGGGGGTCTGGATTTTTGTAAAGGTCTTTCTACCATTCGACTAAATCATACTGCAATCAGTATTCATCTTTCTATGCAGGCTAAAGAGGGAGACCGTACGTTCTTGTTCTTAGAAAACTTAAGACAAACAGTCCATCATAATCATTTGATTTTTTTATCATATCTTTCAAGATAAATTTTCGACCGCATCATTCTTCTCTAAGGAGGAACTCTGTGATATATTTCATAAGAAGGGATTCATAAAGGGTCTTCTAATGATGTTGAGCATGAAGGGGGGATGAAGACTTAACCATTTCAAGTTCTACTGGTCCAAAACTAGTCCCATGAAGAAAGAGATAAAAATGTTCAACTCATCTACCTTTTTATCACTTTGAATTTTCTTAATATCAAAAGAAAAATGAGTTTCTTTCCAACCCATCGATTAAAAAGTGAAGAGCTTCAGAGAAACACATACCTCGGCAGGTTGGAATAGGTTAGGCTATTTTAGAACTTTGAGATTTTAAAACGCACTTTTCTTTTATTACGCACTCTATTTACTATCGAAATGAAAGCATCTTATTGTCTGTCTGTCTGTTGAAACGAATGACATGAAAGTCTCTTATCTTAAAATAAAATATAAACACGAAGAGAGACGGGGAGAGGGACATAGAGATGTCTTTGTGCATGATAAAAATAAAAATTCCTTCTGGTAGGGTGTTAAAAACTTCAAAAACCATTACCTGCACAATCTCAATAGATTTCTGGTACTAGGGAACATGTAGGTCTCATTTTTCTAAGAGTTTTTAATTTTAGATCGCTCCTTAGAAATGGTATTATCACATTTTTAAAGTTAGATACATTATTTCGGTGGTAAAGTTCAAGTTGCTGGTAACTGGGCTTAGTACTTAAGTGTAAATATATACTGCTTTGGTGCAGGTTTTAAAATTCATGAATTTTCACCCATTTTCATTGCAGTATTTATTTACTCAAGATCCCTTGCTACCGCTCTGCCTTGCCGTTGACAGATCTTTAAAAATCTAAAATGTGAACACTAAATGAATTCATATCTCTATTATGTATAAGGAGATGAAGTAATTGACCATTACGTAGGCATTCCTATCAATTCTTATAATCTCACATCATGATTTTAAATGGTTAAAGGCCTCAAGTATTAAAAAACATGGCAGAAGAAAAATCATTATTCAAAATATGGAAGTAATACATATAAAGAAGACCTATTTAAGCCAACTGATCATCCATCTTATCGTATCACATATATCTTGAGTGAGTTCCTATATATTTGACAGAATAAAGTAAACGCCAAAGTTCTGACCCATCGCTTCTACTCTTGACATATTCCATAATGGATTACATGGCTTTCGTGTGGGATTTTGGCAGGCTGATCGGTCTAAGCCCGGCATTAATTTTAAGATGGAATGGAATGTCTCAAACAATAAAATACTACGTGCAGATCAAAAAGTTGAAAGAGAACGTAAGGCTCAAAGGATGATGAGAATGATGATAAAACAATGATGATGTGATCCCACGAACTCCAAATCGCATTAGATCTTCCTCCTCATCTTGTTAAGATTTTTGCATCTAAATATGCACAATCTTCTCTGGCCAGTCTGGCCTTCCTTATATAGTCTTTAAGTAAACTGGAAGCTTCAGACTTCTTATCATTAATTTAAAACTGGATGTAGAGATTTATTAAACAAGCAGACTTAATGATAGTTAGTAGTCGCCAAGGGCCAGAGCAACCTTCGGATACACCTTATGTACTTATCTAAAAACTTGCTCTCCTCTCCATTGCCCACAAGTCTTGTTGAATATCTGGATCATTGGACTCAGATGTAAAAAAAACTATGCACATTCTGTTCAGAGAAGAGATGAGATTCTATAAAAGATTTTGAAATACTCCTTTTTCTACAATGAGCTGTGAAGGAAAGCTGAGTTTAACTTCAACATTTTTTAATGCCTGTTAACTACAGAAAGTGTGAAATATCTTAAATTCAGTAGTGTAGATTAAAAGTCACGTTGGACTTCCAGCTTCGTCAGCTTGAATGGCTTTGCTGTAAAGAGTGTATTCAACAAAATGAAACTTTCAATTTTTGAGGAATTTGCGATGGAAGTTTACAATCTAGAATGTCGACAGATCCGGATAGGAGGAATAGGATTTTACTAATTTAATATTCTTAACGCATCCGAAGAGATTCTTCCTACACGATAGAAACAGGTCTCAGAAGCATTTTTCATGGTTGTTTTTTATCTTCTCCGCCGATACCAGGAGTAGGATATCAAACTAGTCGTCGATAGAATTCAGAATAGGCAGTCAATACCCTAAAAGTATTTTGCGTTGACTCGCCCTGGCGGTGCCCCATTACATTCCATTAGGTTTGTTTATGATAACATAGATTAACTAATACTCCATCGTAATTACGATAAAAGGACTAATAGATACAACTATATGGAGAAAAAATAAGAATATTCCATCAATGCTCTTTATAAGTGACAGACTTCTCGTAATCCTAGAAGATCGATTCCTGAAAACCATATAAGGAATCACACAAGGATTCTCCCGGCGGGACTGAATCCAGATTACAATAAGCTGTTTTTTTTAATAGTTGAAAGTTGAAGGAACGATCCGTACAATGTTGCTTGATTTGATCAATATATACTTCAAAAACCGAAAGCAGCAATTAGATTTAATATACTATACTACTACCTTAAAAAATCATGGAAGATGAAAGCTATATAGTATTGGGCATTTGTAACCACGTGACTGACCAAATAAAAATAAAATCTAATTCATTGCTTGAGTAACATTGATTTAAGTACTCATTGAAAGAAGAATGATCATAAATTGCATAATTATCAAAGTGAAAATTGGTTTATCGTGTACCGGATCTTGGGATCTAGGAATCTTTCAGTTTTGCAAGTCAATAAGCTGATTTTTTTCAATTCCGTGACCAGACGCGTTCTTTACTCTTCAGACTTGACGAGAACTAAGGGGAATTTTTCACGCTCAGCTTATTTAAAAGCATCCAGTAGAAGCTAGTGTGCAAGAAGTTGTACAATAAAGTCTGTGCTTATTGATAAGATTTTGTCATTGAAACCAGCAAGCAGTTATATCCCTTCGTAGAAGTGCTCCCAAATTACAGACACTACTTTTTATGAACATGATAACAATATATATTAAATATCAACAGCTAGCTTAGAAAACTTCCAAAGAAGATTCATTATAGCTGCGGGTTAGGAGTTTCAGCAAAATCATTAAACTCATCGTTATCGTATTTTTCTTTGTACAATATCGATGCTATTGGAGGAAAAGAACAATAGGGAATATTTTTATCCCATCTAACTAACTTAGGCCGTCAAAATTATTTGGTAATGAGATTGGAGAAGAAAATGATATAGCAGAGGGAAGACAATGAAGGATAATAATCAGAATATTTATGACCAGACTATTTGACACCTGGCCTTTCGAACACCAAAAACTTACACCTTTTTACAAATCTCAGCTGGATTCTCTTATTTCAGCAAATAAAGACCCTTGTCTCATAAAATATAATATACGCAGATTTCAGAGGCCAGAGTAAAGATTTCATTTCAAATTTAATAGCGTCTAGAAAGACATCAGCCAGTACCTTAGCTGACGTAATGGTATTCTAATGTTTTTCTGAAATGGAATATATATTTTTACAGCTATTGTAAGATTCCAATTTAAAATTCAGTTTATCTATGCATTCCTTAACGCACGTAGCAAAAAAGAACATTGATACCTTATAGTTGGTTTTTATTATGGATTGCTCTCTCATGGTTAGCCTAAAAAAATTGCAATGCCATTTAAAAATTCTTGAGAAATCTTACAAAACCGGAGTCATATCGAAAAAATAATTTCTTAAATTTTAATTGGACGTAATGAAACAATACAAATTAAGAAAAGTGTGGGGTTTCTCTCTGGGAAATTGATAACCATGAGACCATGGGCCTTCAAACCCTCAGTGTAAAAATATAAATTTGATGATAATACGAAATGATAATAACATGAAATAGCATCACGAACTTTAAAGCTTCCGTGTGTTTCTCTTAAGCATTTAAATTGTAAATCTTTTCCTTCCTATAGAGCTAAGCCGTTGAAATCTTTGGTATTACAGATCATCTAGAAGCACTGAGTTTTTACTTACACATAATTGTAATTAGCTGATAAATAATGTAACAGGACATTAATTAATATTCTTGCTAAATGGTCCAGCTTCGGGCAATTTTTTTGTTTAACTTAAATCGATTATTGCTGAATGCAAAGCATCAAAATAATCTTTAAATTCTTGTCTGCTTACAAATCACTCATAGCACATGGAAAAAATGTTACACTCCTAACATTTAACATTAATATTTCTTCACCAACTTAAATCTACTCTGCCCTCCAAAAATATGCAAGCTGTTTCGGTAACTCTGTACCCTTGCCTTATTTAGAATCAACCACCACAAGATAAAAATAAAGCCCATTTAGGACTGAACAAGAAAAAGGATGGGAACTCTGGACCAAAGACCAAAGAACATTCTGAAGGTTGATGAGGAGTAAAAAGATGAAGCTTTGAGTATACGAGAAGTGAAGATTCCATCGGTTCTCATCCTTCATCAGTTCATCAAAAAGGTGCACCGCAAACAAGATACACGATATGGCCATGTTGAAAGATTTTTGTAGGATACATGATAGCATAAGTTCTAACAGATAAACCCAATGGGACTTGAGATAGGGAAGATCTACTAAGATCTAAGAATAAAGGGGTCGAATCGTCTTGATTATTGGCTTGATAAATCTTTAAGAACTTGAAGAAACAGAGAAGGGTCGGGAAATATAGGATTACAGGACATCAGGAAAATAACAAACGGTTGGAACCTGGAGAGGACAAATTCTAAGTTAAGGAGTTGCTTCGTGACATTTCCTAGTGTATCATGTGGTAAACCTTTTAGTAGACAGATATGCACAGTCTTTAACCTATATTAAAAGTTCCTTCGTAATATAGATGATACACAGAGAATTAATTTGTAAGCATTGTTAGATGAAAGGTCTTTAAATGCATGTGGATTTTAAGTGCAGACAAGGTAGTATGTGACAAGGTGCATGGGAACTGGCAAAGAAATCTGATCCACAAGGAGGAAGACCTTAAATGGACAAAAAACCAAGGATTGTCATCTGAATTATAAGGACATTTACATTGGCAAACATACAACAGGTCTACCTGAGAGATTTGAATTATATTGTCCTGAATTTCTTAAAGAGTCGCAGTAGTGACTAGCATACAATTTTACGTGGGCAGTAGTGACAGTAACATAACTATAAAATACGGCCTACAAACTCATTTTTTTCATTCTGTGCTCGGAATCAAGTTAAATGTGTTTTTGATATTAAGAGATTGAAATGAGTTAATAAAACTCAGTACGCTAATTATTCTCTGCATGCAAGATCATAAAAAATGTAATAAAATCATCGGACAAAATACGCTTTGTTTACTTACTAGCTTCCTAGGATAAAAACAAAGATATGCTAAACTTTTTAAGCTTAAATTTATTTAAGAAAGGAAAATAAAGTGATTGAGCTTATATATTAGCTATGCAGATTTACTATTAGAAATCAGTGTTCGGAAGAGAGAAGTTTTAGCTTCCAACGATCGTGCGTGTGTATACTGAGAATGATAGGAATAAACAATGCGATAAATCTTACTGTCCGATAATTAACTCTTAACTGAAACGCTTTAAATGCAAAATCCTGCTTACCACACAAGCAGTCGCGGGGAGGAATTAATTTTTGGACATGTGAATATAGATGCAGAGTGGTTTAACTATTGACAGTCAATTTGAAGAGATTTTTAGTGAAGGCCACCCATTGGGATTTTTTGAAGGGAAGTGTCAATAAATTCAGATAGGCATAATTTTGATCGCAGAAATCTGATAGAATAATAATTTAAGGAATTCAGGAAATTGTCAACTATTATTTACTTGAATAGTAACAAACGAACTTCGAGTTTAGTTTTCCAACATTTTAAACTAACCTTTATAAACATTAAAATATTTGAATCACTTCTTAGCAATCATGAATCGTGAAGTGTATAGAAACCGATTTAATTCTTGAGGTTCAATACAAATGGCAACTATTTTGGAATTCGGTAGAGAATACTTCAAATTTTATTTAGAAAGACGGATGGCAAGTTGTTGACATGACTGAGAAGTAATTTCCCTGATAATTTTATTACAAAATTTGTTGATTGTGTCAAAGGTATAAGTTTGGAATTGCTGTGAATGCCAAAAACTTGTTGTATCTCATTGTTTCATATGTGGGGACGGATATGTATCCTAATTGTTGTTGTATTGACTGTATCAAGGTCGCATCCTTGACAGGAATCTTTGACATGGACTTGACAGGTTCAGTTTAGCAAAAACTGACAGTCCAATTGGGTTCACTGACAGTTATAGTAACTTTGAACTTGGACGTCACCCAAATAGGTTAAAGGCTGAACAGTCAACGGTAGCACAGTAATCAGTATAATATCATAAAAGTTGCTTGATGAGTGATTTGATGGGTGATGGTTTGGTTTTAGCCAAATCTAGGCTAGAATAAATGATCGGTTCTTATATGAAGGATGTTCAAGGATGAATCCTTACATCGAAATAGCCGTGCTAGATTATTGAACTTAAAAGTGTGTATGTCGTCCGTCCACTTTAATCATTCACTCGTCAAGGTCCAATCTCGGACTCATTAAAATTCTATGCAGATAAAAATTGCCCTTTAAGCCTGTGAAACGGACGGCCAGCTAAGAATGTTACCTCACGCTATCTTATGGTTAACCTCAGGATTAGCAGGGTACTAAATTACAATAAAATTCCTGCAAGGTGTCTGACGGCTAATTTTTAAAATATTTTAACAAACAAATAAAAGACAAAAAGATTTTTGTTATCACATGTGTTCCCACATTGAGCAGTATCTTTATATTCTTTACACACATCAACGAACAAAACAGATCGGTTAATTTCCATGATTTCAAATGTATTCAATTTCAAAAGAATTTGAAGAGGAATGTCAACATTTCCAAATGTTATAAATCGTCGCAAGAGCTCAAAAGAACAAAGGTGAAAAACAGCCGTGGATTTGCAAGCAGAATTTCAATTTATTTTGTACTGATTTGAACCCATTGGCCTTTTAATACCGGCTAGTCCTTTGGCATCCCGATTTCTTAACTTCTTGGCAGCCTTTATGCGGAAAACTTGTTTCATGAAACCAAAACTGGCTACTTGCACGCTAATCTTTTGAAGAGTAACAACTATAAAAGCTCTTATACTAAATTTGTAGTTACTTTAATGACCTTTGTATTGCTACTACTACTTAAAGGTTTCACAGTATCATAAATTTTTCTCTAAAATTATTTTTTTCAAATCTGCAATTGTCTATTTAAAACTTTAAAACCCTGAAATTGTGCATGCAAATAGTGCAAATGCTACTAAGAGGTTTAAAGTTTTAAATTTGAAAAAAAACTTTACCGAATTCCAAAATTACTCCGAAATGATAAGAAAAAATCACGATTGCTTGAGAAGAGGAAGTCCTACATATTGTTCAAGATTAAATGGACAAACTACTATTAAACAAAGATTAAAGAATAATTCTACCTTTTAATATTATTCAATGAGGCTTCCTCCCATTGGAATTTGTGTAATTGTTTGTCTTAGCTGAGAAGAAAAACACCACGCACGAATTTACAAACAATATATTTCTATTTATTTAGATGGAATAGCCTACAGTCCTATACTGAACGAAATAAAATAAACACGAATCCAGCATGAACACCACTAATGAAGTAGTTTTATATTTCTTATCAAACTCTCAAATGAAATGCAGAATTATCATACAATACAATGCTCACAATAGTTTTTCTCCCAAACAAGATTAGAGGACACACGTATGCACTTTATTTGCTTATGATATGCGTATACAATTATTATGTAAGGATATGCGATTGATGAAATTCAAACCCCCAAACTCCAGCTTCTGATCTGAACTGAAGTGGCCCATATATAAAAGATAAAACTTTGAATATGCATAAGCATAATTTAGTCCGTTCAAATCTTCCAATCCCGTAGCAAACTAAAATAAGGATGTGTAGTATGGAAAAGGATTCCAAGTAATGTTTCATTTGATATTTATACATTGATAAAAAAATAGATAAAATGAAATATAAAACTTTGCCTTTACTACGAATTGGAGAGAGGTTCTGTGGCGTGCTACACTTGAACAAGTAATGATTACTCTGATTTTAAACAAAACTGTTCTCTACCACAGTTCCATTCGTTCACTATTGTATTCTTTTAAATTATAGGCTATCTCAAGCATTCATTTTCTCTGGATTGATTTGAAAGTAAACTTTTGGGGAAAAGATATTCCTCTAAATTGAAATCAGTTCTTTATCTATATCAGATTTAAATTTTGTTTTAAACAATTAAACTGATCAACAAACAATTAATAATTGAACCAACCCACGAACCTTCATGATGCAAAAAAGCCATGATTTACAGCTCTATTTATTCTTGGATCTTTAAATGAAAAAAGTTTTTATTTTCCCTAATTATGAACAGCTTCATTATTTAAGATAATAAGTATAATAATAACTTATTTCGGAAACAGCTTGGAACGTTTACCGTATAAATTGTGAGCTAAATTTAAAACAAACAAGTTTTAATATTAATCCGTAAGAACTTGAAATTAAAAACCAGCTGTATCTTTATTTTATTGATATCACGATACAAAATTTCCATTACATTAGCATAAACTGTACCATCGTTAAAAAATTATGAGTTCATCCATAATATTCCTTATTGTGTTAAAACAAATTTAACTTTCATCAACTCCAAATTAAAAGGTTTTAATGATAAGAGTTGTAACTGCTCTCTAGGGATTCAACACTAGACTAATGTGAAGTAATCCTCGCGTTCAGGTAAATTGAGCCACCCTCGCCAGGTGAGTCTCACCAGATGCTTAGCGTACTAAAGTGGACAAAGAGTTTTCTATCTTTGTTTGGCCTGGAGCTATTACTTGAAGGTTGAAAGTAGCAGGAATGAATTTCTAAAGCAACAATGATATCCTTGATATTCGTCGACCCACCAACCACCACCATCCCACAACAGCCCACTTAACTCAAGAGTAAGATCAAGCAATTTAAGACGGGATAATTTTCTCTGAGATGGCATAGGAAATCATTAAATTAAATCTTACGTTTACAACTCCACTTCTCTGTCATGCCAGCAAAACTTATACAAAATTTATGTGGTGTTTGCAATAATTTAGCGGTTGCATACTTCATAAGTCATACTCATAATGAGAGGAAGGCATCATTAAAATTCTTTTAAACTGCATCCTTAGCCGCACTCACTAAATAAATGTCCCTTTTATGCATTTAACATCTGACGATTAGTATTATGAATGAGTTATGCGATATTGTAAGCCTTAAATAAATTCCCCGCTACTTATTCTTTCTCTTAGCTAGAAATGTCAACTGTCTCTGAGACTTCATGATGATTCCATACAACCGGATATGGACTGATCAAAAGGCTTTTGAAAATGTTAGCATCGCATTCATTCACGAACTGCTTACATTTTTCATTCCTCATTTTTAACGGGCTTTTAAAAAATAATCTCCATATGGTTCCTGATACGGGTTAACTGAAAACATCCCGCATCCGCCGATCCGACTTGATCATTCATCATCATACGCAACCCTCGGCTTGAACACTAAAAAGAAAACCTTCAGCCAATTTGTCAATATGGAATATATTTCTTGGAGGGGTGAGTATAATATCCGACGGAAGAACGTTCTGCATCCAATCGGATCCAGATTTTGATTTCCTTATAAGATTACTTCCGCTGTATTTCTTTCTCCACTAGCCCATCAAAATTTAAAGTATGTGACACTAAAAAAATGCTATTTAAATCAATAAAGATTAAAAAATACTTAAAAAAATTAAATCATCACAAAACAAATGTTTTAATGAGATAAACAGTAAAAGTTAATGCAAACTCAATGTTAACATATAAAAATTGGGGGCAGAGCTGCAGTGCAGACCAATATACTGTTACAATATTTCGTAACTACCCATGACTTCCACTGTGGAATTTATTTAGATAAAATACAAGTACTTTGATTAGCTCCAACAACATACAATGTCTACAACTAAGAATAAAACAAATTTATAAAACAATATCATTAGCAATTCGTTTACTTCGTGCTCAATAATAGGTGTGTAGTATTTTTACCCACATTTATTAATCCCTATGCATCCTCGTGAAGTTACCACGTAACTTGTTGTCTCAAAGTCAATATGCCAAGAAATTACGAAGGATCGAGATAGCATTAAATCCATCCCCTTGAGTGTTGCATATTGTTCTACTTGATGCAAGTGATAAAATGACCAAAATGAATGAGATGATGCATGAACATTAAATTGCAGATCTCCCGATAAGCCTTCTCTAACAAATCTACGTCTGTAAGACTATCTCGTTTCAGCTCATTCAACATTATTATTTGGCTGACTAGATCCTTCTTAGTAAAAAAAATTAAGCTAATCAAAAGGCAATATATTATGTTCACATTTACGATGATCACCTGTGGCTCCAGATACATTGTTCATTCAGCCCCTCTGGCCTCCAGGTATGTGCTTACAACAGTCCTGATTTATTTTCGACTCTATGGAAAGAATAGAATTTTATTTTTTTGCACAAGGAATTAAGATGAACCCTCTCTTTTGTAGAGTCTTTCACGAAGAAATCCTTGTTTTATTTGTTTTTCACCGACATTCTCAGAGGATTGTGGAGAAGGAGAGTCATTAAGTGTTCATAGGTATCACACTGCATTCCAAACCTCAAGGAGCACAATACCCATGTGTGTAGTCGTACAAAGCTGTAAAAAGGAGCCTTGGCTTTGCTAGGAAAAATAAATGGAGGAAAAGAAATCATAATAATACTGAAAGTGACTTAAGAACTCGTAAGAAAACTAAAATAAAATCTGCTCCGTCACGGTCCTCCTCAAGGGGTAATTTTTTTTAAATCGAATTCTTATTTCCAAAATCCTTGCTTCTGTTTTTACCCACTCTTTCCCTTTACGTGTACACTAGCATTGTTTTTTTGGACTAAACGACAGGCTGCATTCTACACATTTATACTTACAGACTACCTTGAAAATGTTACGAAACGAAGTCAACCATACCAAGTCCTAAGACTTGGTGAACTGAAATAAGAGAACATTCCCCACGATACAAATATTAATTTCATACCTATTACTACTCTCTTTAAAAATTTACCTGGCGAACGCGAATGTCATCAAATTGAATAAGATTGGAACGCTTGCACAAATTAAAACTTGTAGTTCTGGGTAGAAGAGGATTCTTAAAAGTATTTACGTATAAATCAATCAGAAGATCATTGGATTTATTTATACTTATAATCAGTGTTTTTAGTAATTTAGGCTGTGTATATATAGAATGTATGTAGTAGCTGCACGTTCCACTCCAAGATTTTAATCTGATTACCTAATTTCCAAATTAGTTACTATGCCCCTTAAACTGATGCAATAATTATACAATGCTAGCCAGCGACTTGTGACGAATAAATTCTCTAATCTGAAGCTATACATCTCTGCATCGTGCAGTAGAAATAACGTAGCCTGGACAAAAAAAAATCAAATGACTTCATACGAATAAATGCATTCACGTACATGTTCCAAACAAATTGATGCAGTGTACAGACAGTCCTGAATTTCAAAACTATGTAATAGCGTTTATATCCAGAGAATAGAGGATGATATGCTCATAGTTTCAAAACAGGATGGGAGCATCAAAGATAAGAAGACGGTAATCGTCATTAAACCAAATAAACTATGAGCGAATAGAGCGTATGATAACAATTATAATTCATAATGATAGTAATGAAGGGAAAAGTTGAATGAGATACAATGAAATTAAATTCCGCTTCGCTAGGCTAGGATGAGTGTAGAAGAGGGATGAGTTGGGACTGGGATTTTAAATAAAATATAATTAGACAGACTTAGTGAATAATAATATCATCAAGTCAAGACTTCTTTAGATGGGTGGATGAATGCATTCCTGGTGCAGAAAATGGAGCGATGAAGTCACTCTTTCCTGCGCAAAATATTCTAGAGAACTTTTTGAAACCGTTTCATTGTTGGCAGATTCTGTTGTGTTTATCACAATGACATGTATGATGTCATGAAATTTATTGTCCTTAGAAGTCAAGCAAAAGCTCTCATTTGCATGCAAGGATGTAGATGATATTTTCTTCTATCGTGATAAATTCTTAGGATTGCCAACTGTCATTTTAGATGCAATGTTAGTGCTTTTCTTGGAAATACAAAGTACAAGCCTGTAAACGCATCTAATATCTGCAGCATTTGAAAGTAAACGTACTGAAAAATATTTCGTTTTGGATGAATGAAAAGCAAAACAGAAAATGAGGGATTCCCCCTGTAATACTCTTGGATAAGTGGGGAATCGGAAGTGATCATTTAAAAAACTAGTCTAGGATTTAGCTTCAGATCACATGGGAAATTCTGCAACGAGAGTATCTCAGCCTTATTATTTGCAAAATTCTCCTCCAATCTCCAACCTTTCTCGAATACAAGTTGATCGTCAGATAGTTTAATACTTAACACTGTTTTTAGCTGTTTGTTATTGAAATGATTTTCCCACGGAGGAATTCTTTCAATAAATATGCCAGTATGC